>JAVHZZ010000004.1:15653372-15763372 GCA_036250195.1 Mixophyes australis
GATAGATAGATAGATAGATATGAGATAGATAGATAGATAGATATGAGATAGATAGATAGATATGAGATAGATAGATAGATTGATAGATAGATAGGGCAGGCGCGGGCTGGCACAGTTCAGCCCGGGGGGCGCACAGGCAGCCGTATCACATGACAGGCGATGCGTCATTGATGACGCGGCCGCATCGCTTGATTTGTGATGCGGCCACAGGGAATATGAAAAAAAACATGCATCAACGGTGGGGGGGAAGGGGGCGGCCCGAATAGGGGTCAGACTGAGCGGCCCGGAGGACCCATGACCCCCTGCCCCCTGGGCCAGCCCGCCCTGCCTCCGGGATCTCCTGGTTGGTAAGTGTGACCATAGACCCTACACACAGGCATTAGAGATGCAGACACATATAAATCATCCAGGGGTAAAAGGACAGGCTGGCTTTCACTTTGCAGTGATAAATAGTTGAACATCTCGGAGATATAGTTTTCAGTTCCACAATACTCTGTAACAACAGGAATCTTTCTGCTTGTAGTACAGCAAAATACCACTGGAGGGCAACAATAACACAACTGTCATTTAACATGAATCATACCTCTCGAATCATTAGGTTTAACAAGTGCCCGCTGTGACAGGATGGACCTCCTATGCCACCCTGTCTGTTGTGTTGCCGGGGACTGGCTGGGCTTGCCTTACCCCTGTCCCCTTTTCTGTATCCCAAATGTGACCTCTAACCACAGTAGGAGGGGCTTTTGTTGTTGTCACCACTAGGTTACTTCACCAGTACCTAGAACCGCGTCCTTCTGGGTAACACTCCCTGCTAGTGTACCCCTTTGCTGCACACCAGGGCTGGTACCCCTGACCTCTTCTCTTCAGATCAGGGTTGCTGTGGATAGTTCCCCCTGGCCTATCACACTGATCAGAGCTGCTAGGTAGCGGGCAGAGATCACTTGCATCCTGAGTATTACACACATAGGAAGTCAACTAGCCAGTCTACTTAACCCCCCGTGCCTTCAGGATGAACATTCATGTTGGTTATTCAGCGATGAAAAGCTCTAATAAGAATTAGATTACCTGTCTCCAGACAGTTTCAAAAACACATCCCCTCCACTCATATACTTACTTGGGATATCCTATAGAAAAGTTAAAAAACCTAAACATGACATACTGTCTCCGAAATCAATACATTTCCATACAAAACACATACCAATATAAAAAAATAAGTACATTTCCAATTATGTAAATTGGCGCTTGCACCACTATGTTTGGAACACTCATAAATAACTTATTGTATAAATTTATTTAAAGGAAATAGCGCATTGCAAATCTACTGATATTTTTTACCATATCGTGTGCACTTTGGTATAGAACATGTATTTATTTCTGAGGCATATTTCAGCGGAGGAAATGTGTATTCTGCAACTGTCTGAAGAAAGAACCTCATGTTAATCTCATGTTATTTAGACCTTTTGATGTGTGAATGTCCAACACATCCTATAACCTGAAGGCACAGGAAGGTTTAATTAGACTCCGCTGCAGGAACACGCAGGTCGCGGTACTTCCACGAGTCAACAGCGAGATACAAGAAAATTGTCAGACAGGCTGGGTCGGTAATGTTCTGGTAATAGGAAGTACACAGGGATATCCGGAGGGATGGTGAGACAAGCCGGGTCGGTAACATTCAGGTAGCGCAGTACAAAGGGGAGATCCAAAAGGGGTGGTCAAACGGTCCGGGTCAAAAGGGTCACAGGCAAACGAGGAAAGTCAGGAACAATGCAGGAATATAGTTTGAGGAGCCAATAGGAGACTAGTGGGCGGCAGCGCTGGTCTCAGCTGCTGCCGAGACTATAGAGTATAGACTATAGAGTAGCATCCCGTTGCCTAGCCACGCTGGGCAGTGAGACGCAGGCGGCTGTCCCGAGGAGACAGCGGGCGGCGCCTGACACCCAACTGCTGGATTCTGCGTTATCATTTCCCGGGTTATAGCTCTGGCCCGGGCTGTGTTTTTGGAGGTTTATTTGTTCTGGTAACTGGTACGGGTGTGCTGATCTAGCCCCGGTCGTAAGATGGGCCACTTGGTGTGCAGGCCATGGTATGGTACCGGTGCTGGAGCCCCGGAGGTAATAGGTCACATGGTGCGAAGGCCGAGGTATGGTACGGGTAAGCTGTTCTAGCCCTGGAGATACATGGAACTATCTGGTGCATGGGATTGCTGCCGGGAGTCCCGAGGCTGGGACATCTTTTGGTGTGGCAGGAGAACACTGTCCATGCGGTAAGCAAGGTCGGTAAAGTGGACATTGATTGTAATGAGGGGTTTGGAACCCGTCCACTCAAAAGAGTCGGCTCAGGTTCGGTGCAAGTACAGCCCCTGGTGGTTGACTTTCGGTGCATTACGATTAGCCCAGAAGGGTTTGGGTTCCAGAATGCCTGGGGATTATTGTCCCAGTTTAATACACTACAATGGTACGCTTAGTTAAAAGGGTGGATAAATACGGATGTCCGGAGGATGGGTGATCGTGATGGAACATCCTGATTAGTATTAATCAGTAGCCAAGGCTGAGTACAGTGTTCTCCCACCACCACATCAGTGCAAGGTTAATTCAATAAACAGAGTTAATTTGCCAGGTCAGTGTAGTGTTTCTAATTACATAGCATAAGTGCTAAGGTTAAGTTAAAGATTTATGGTGGTTATCAACAGCTAAACATTTTAACAGCGTAATCTGGCTGCACTTCCTTTAGACCATGACGTCTTAAGCAGAAATATCAAATGTATTCATGTAATTTTGTGGCTGAAATTTAAGGAACCATTTCTTAACTGAATTTTGAGTAATTTCCTCATGTCTGGTTCATCAGAGCATCCTGTCAATATAGGTTTAGCCAGAATTGTTTATAAATGAGAGCGCTCCACTAAATGTGGCAGCCTACAAAGTGAACCAAGGGCCATCGCTTCACCCAACAATGCAACAAACGAAAAAGAAATCACCTTGGTGAGCTCTACACATTATAAATAAAACATTTAGGATTATAATTACATGTTGTTGTATTTATAAAGTGATATTGTGTAGCACCCAACTAGGTTAATTCTTTTTCTGTCTTTATCATCTTGTCAATATACCCTATACATTAATTTGGGTATTATAATAGAAAAATTCATGCAGATATAGAGCCACAAAATTGGGTGTTCTTCTGCCATAAGCATACTGTCCTTTCAATAGAGGCGTGTCTATAATCAGGCAGCTCACAATCTATAGGTATGTTGCACTAATACTAATGCCTTATATTTGTGTAACAACTGAAAAGAGGGGTATTCTATGTTCTGTCTCAGTCAGCAGAATGGTTAGGACCAAACCCATCCCCCGCAAGTTGCATTTGACGAGGAACGCAAGAAAAACCAACTGGGGACATAGAGATCCATTGTAATATAATCATATAATACACTTAGACGCATAGGCAGATTCATGGGTGATCTTAACCACATTGTGTATGTTCATAACTGTGCTTAAACGCAATCCGAGACAACTGATCCAGTGCGAACCCTATCACAAAGAAAGGTTGTAAATCAACAACTAATGTTCTTCTATTGTTCTTATGACGATCAAGTGACCCAGCTTGTCCGACAAAATGAATAATAACACACTGCAATTGTTTCATGTCATTGTGAGCCTTTCAAACAGACACACAATGTATCATTCTAAACCATTAACTAACTAGCTGCTGACTTTTAAGTCTAAATCACAAGTGTATTATAACACAACATACTATACATCAGAGATGTGTCCACACCTCTATGTTTTGGTATTGGCTCTAAAAACATTTTCGGGTTTTGGATCTGGATTTAATGAAAAATTGCAAAAAGCTGTTTGAGTTATTTTTGTTCCTTCATGACTATTTATAGTATCAACATTCACTACAGTCAATTTTCTAATGATCTCTTCACAACTTTCAGACTTTTCACCAATTTTGGGGAAAGTCTGCAGCGATCTGGCCGGCTAAAATAAGTGACTCAGTAGCTGCACAAATACATGGCAGTTTAATAAAAGATACAATCACTAGTGGCACAGCAGTGTGTATAAAGTATCTACATGCGGTCCATGATGCAAAAACTGACAGTTCTGAGTTCTTCCAACAGATTGACACATTTATGTTTCTTAATGAAAATGGCTATTTAAAGAGTAGCTTGCCTGTTATTGACCTGGCGTTGTGTGCTAGCACAACTATGCTAAAAAGATGAGGAAGAGGATGATGAACAGCCCAGTTTTTTTGTGTAAAGCATGATACAATCCCTATGAAACAAAGTGGCTGAGCAGTGGCTGATAGGATGGTCGATTTAGACAAGTAGATAGACAAAGGTGGGCTGCTTGCAGAGGAAAAATGGTGAAAGACCACACACACTATATTTTGAATGTTAGACAGCCTCATGGAAAGTGACGAGGCAGTAAGAATAAGAAGTCATTACATGGACAGCGGCATCAGTAGACATTTAACAGATGATGATAGACCAAGGCTATAATGATAAATAGTGCAGGATGGTGCTGTCCTTGGGCCCATCCACCCACCCATATGTTGTAAAAGACATGCACATAGCTTAACAAACCAAGAACTTCAGCTAGACAGACTGCCACATTTGTGGCTGATGTGCTTGATTTCTTTGGGCCCCCGACAAAAGAGAACACTTTTTTGGTTGATAAATTTGGGAAAATTGAAATATGGAATAGGGATTTTATCAATTTACTAATGGGCACTTGGCTAGCAGCGGTCATCTTCCTCAATGGTAGCAATGGCATCACCCTCGTCATCATCATCATCCTCATCACTGATGTCAAGAGATTGACAGGGACTAAGTTTAAAACTGTTTTGTAAATTGTATTCTGCATTCGTGTTAAATTGGATGAAAAACTGACAAAGCATCGTGGTTTTATCAAATCGCCTGGGAAGAGAAGAATGGATCTGTATTTCTACTGCCTATTAACAATGACTGCAGGATTGTATACATTTGTCTAATATCTAATTGCATTTGTATGATATGTGAGAGCAAAGTTGAAGTAACTGTGATAGAGTTTAGTGTATGTTATTAGTGATAGTTATCGTGTATAGAGAGATATTACAAGGCAGTCAGTGTAAGGGATAATGGTACCTCTTAGTGGTGTCAAATTAGTGAGGTCTGTGTATATTGTGTATTGAATAATAGTATTGTTCTCATGTTACCCTTAACCATTGTCTAGCCAAAGAGATATATTTTTGATATAAATAAAATGTACAAAACCTTTAGTCCGAACCTCACTAATAAACGTGCCGGGACTGAGTTATAAAGACCAGCCTGGTGTAGTAATATTTCCTTTGTGTGTGCCTGTGGTCCAGTGTCGGGGGGCTGAGGGCTCTTTGGTCTCTCTCTGGTGTTGCTAATTCCAGGACACTACCCCACGAAGTAATTCCGTAATTAGACTAAGGTGGAGGCACTGCGCCATACTGAATATACGGTAAAGAGTCAATTTGCAGAAAAGACACACAATGATTGGTACAATGATCCTCCCTCCCCCTTCCCCGCCCTCTCTAGCTGTGCATTGAGCTTACTGAGTTGCTGTGCTTACTGTTTACTGTATTGTGCTGTCTCCCATTGTATTGTAATTTGTTTGTCTCTGTACGGCGCTTCGGACGCCTTGTGGCGCCTTATAAATAAAAATTATTAATAATAATAATAATAATACACATACTCTAGCAGAGGAGAGAGAGTGTTACACTAACATATGCAACAATATGTCGGCTGTCATACTTATGTTAAATTAATATTTAAAATGCTTAATTCACAGACAATTGTGTAAAATTACGCTCATAACTCTTCTTTTTCCTCTTCTGTATAGATGTACCCTTCCCCACCAAGCAGCAGCAGTTGTAGTATGCAAGGATGTCTCTTGGGAATCATGGACTGCATTAGGGGCGTCAGTTGGAATTGGAAAATTGGATGCTGGACTATGTACTAATAATGAGAAGGTTGAAGATGAAGGCGATGACGTGAGCATTTTATGAGGTACCTATTCATTCAGTTGCTAACTTATGCTGGGCTGCTTTTTACTATATACAGTTTTCCACCTTTTGAAAAACTACTTGAATGAACTCGCTGCAAATGATGTAACAGGGAGGAGGTGTCCGTAGGAATCGGCGTCCCTTAGTTCAACACAATCATCATCATCCTCGTTATCTTGTTCAAGTACAACGCATTCCTTTTCAGATCCACAAGAATCCCTCTCACTTGCACATTTGCAACTTCCAAAGTAGCATTCTCAGTTTCTAAGTCTACTTCATCATACTCATCCTCATATTTTGGCTGAGAACATTTTGAAGGAGGCTGCTTTATAATAACAGAATCAGAATCTGAGACATCAGGGGCCTGATTCATTAAGGATCTTAAATGAAGTGGATTCTTATTTCAGTCTCCTGGACAAAACCATGTTACATTGCAAGGGGTGCAAATGAGTGTTCTGTTTTGCACATAAGTTAAATACTGACTGTTTTTTCATGTAGCACACAAATACTTGATAGCTTATTTGTACACTGAAATTTAAAGTTGATATGTGTGTGCTACATGAAAAAACAGTCAGTATTTAACTTAGGTGCAAAACAGAACACTCATTTGCACCCCTTGCATTGTAACATGGTTTTGTCCAGGAGACTGAAATAAGAATCCTCTTCATTTAAGATCCTTAATGAATCAGGCCCCAGGTTCACATATAGCACTCATGGATACCCTCCTTAGGCTGGATACACACTACCGTGTTTTCAGTCAATTATCGGGTCAATCACACAATAAACGATTGTTCAACCCGACATCACATTGGTGTGTACACTTAGGGGTATATTTACTAAACGGCGGGTTTGAAAAAGTGGAGATGTTGCCTATAGCAACCAATCAGATTCTAGCTGTCATTTATTTAGTGCATTCTACAAAATGAAAGCTAGAATCTGATTGGTTGCTATAGGCAACATCTCCACTTCTTCAAACCCGCCGTTTAGTAAATCTAGCCATTAGACAATGAACGATAGTCGTTCCAAAGCACCGACCATGATTTGTTTTGATTGCTCAGCAGAACTATAAATCTCGCTCAGCTATTGAACGACAACCTTCCAATCCTGCAATGTGTGCGCACCCACAGTCAGGATCTCCATAGAGTTTACAGAGTCATGATCTTTTCAGCTAACGGTCGTCAAAGTTGAAGAGTACAGATATGAGGGTAAATCTTTTAAATCATGTATAGTGTGTAGCCATGAATCAGCATGTTGATCAGGGCTATTTCTTTCCAGTCATTAGTAAAATCGTTGTAGATAACACATTGTTTGTAAAATTCTTTAGTGTATACCCAGCCTAGGACTCTCCTCAGGATTCTGTGACTGTCCAAGTTGTTCTTCAGCCTCAGTGTTCTTTTCATGCACTGATTTGGCTGTTTTGGAGGTGACAGACCTACACTACACAGCGAGAAGGTGGTGCATGGGATGTCAATGGAGATGCATGGCCTGGTTGGGCACTCTTTATTGCAATGGGCATTGTAGTACGTGGACCAGTATCAAAAGTGGCGGGACCCCTACTAGCAAATTATAGGCATGGTCTCAACCTTGTCTTGCTGCTGCAGGTGGTGTATGGAATGTCAGCTATTTTCTTTTTTTTTGCCAAAACACTACATCCATCAGAAATGTCTCTCTTAATTCTCCTAACATCAAAAGCTGATGTTTTCTTTGAACTTGACTAACAGTGTTTGGATTTTGAGCACACTTTCTTCCATCATGACCTTTTTTCACCAGTAGCGGTTGAAAAAGTTCTACTGCTGCAAGTACTGGACACTGGGCTGCTCCTGATCTTTACAGCGATACATGGTTGACAAGAGGCGTTATGACTATATTTAGTGCCATGGTCAAAAATATTGGCATCCTGTCAAGGCTGAAAACGTTTAAACAGCGCGCCCCGGCGTTACAAGAGCATGCGCTGCAACAAACTCAGCCTTTGGGCTGATTAAACTATTAATTTAGGGCCTTACCCACTCCTGTGGTCTGTTACAGGGCAAAGCCCTGATTGGTCAATGGCACTACTTAAGGCAGTGAGGGTTTAGCCTCCCTGCCGGTCATAGCGTCTTAGTTTTGTACTTGTGCTGACCTGCTCTGGATACTCTGCTGGATTTCTGTTGTGACCTTCTGCCTGTTTACTGGACCTTGCCTGATTGTCTGTGACCCTGACCTTTTGGCTTGTACCTTGGATTCTGCTGTTCTGCTCGTGACCTTGACCTTTGGCTTGTTTTCTGACTATTCTACCCCGCAAGTGACCCCTGACCTTGGCTTTCGTCTGACCATCCTTTACCATCTGTACTGTCTCCGAGCCTGCGCCACGGTTAGTATAACGAACCTACACTACATTGGAGTTAAGTCCGAGTACCTGTGAGCGCGTCTAGCTCTACGGGAAAGGCAGCTGCTATAGGTGCAGACCTCCGCCTATCGGTTCTGCCAGGTTCGTTATCTGACCACTAGCAGCCTATCACATTCTTGCCCTTTTTTATTAATAATTCACTGTTTCTTCCAGAAAATTGTTGAAATGAAAGAAAAAAAAAAATGGTATCCACATACGTATTTGTTTGTTTTGCAGTAGAATAAAACACAAAAAGCAGAAAAATTAGATTTTACCGATTGGAGCTACTTGTATCTGCCACACCAAGGGAGGGAAAAGAGGGACTGTTCCCATAGAATACTTCTGACACTGCTTCAGAATTTAATTCAAGACTATCAGTTCCAAAATAAAAAAAAAATGTATATTTTTATTTTTGCGGGTGTGCTTCTCAAAGAACGCCATGTTTTTTGCCCGCTTACTAAAGATGTCACTGACACTGCTCCTCACAAAACTGTTTTCAGCTCAAAACACTTTGGATTTTAAAAGAAATGAATATATTTGCTCTTTTGGGATGTCTTGGGATTTTTAAAGCCAAGATAACTGATCCAGTGCAAACCGTATCACGAAGAAAGGTCATAAATCCACGATTGCTGTTCTCCTATTGTTCTTGTCATGATCAAATGACCCATCTTGTCCAATAAGATAAATACCGACACAATGTAGTTGAATTGTTTCATGTCATTGTGAGCTTCCAAACAGACACACAATTCATCATTCTAAACTATTTAACTAACTCTTGCTGCTGTCTTTATTTAAAGGACCATTAAATCACAAGTTGTACGGTATAAAATAGATATACATACTATACATATTTGCCAATACATAGTGTGATGCTGACACCCGGCAGCCTGACACACCCACTTCTTACTTGGATAACTGTGTTTTTGTTGTTCATATCGACAATGTCCCACGCCGGCCCCACGGATTACTCTCGGATCAACATCTACCATCTAGTCTCTTGTTCTGCGCATGTGTTACCTACCACCCTCTCTTATGACCTCCTACCTGTTCCCATTGGTCCTGGCATTTTGGAGCACTATTTAAACCTCCCATTTCCGTCTGTCCGATGCCTGTTCTTTGAGTTACTCACTCTCAGTAAGGATCTGGCTTCCTTCAGTCTGACTCACCTGCTGTTGCTCTGTACGAACGTCCTCGGATCAGCTGAGTTCCTCTCCGCTGCCCTGTAATAGAACTGCTTGCTGCACCTGTATTCACCAGCCGTGCTCTGAGTTACCATCTACGGACCAGCTAAGTTCTACTCCACTACTGCTTCTATTTGAACTGCTGCTGTACCAGTAACTCACCACCTGTTTCTCTGTATCACCATCTATGGATCAGCTAAGTTCTATCCCACTATTGCCCTCATTGAACTGCCCCTGTATCAGTAATCCACCTGCAGTTGCCCTGAGTGGCCATCTACGTCTCAGCTATTCTATTTAGCGATTGCTTCCATTCAAACTACCACTGAACCAGTGACTCTCCTGCTGTTGCTTCAAGTTACCACTTGCAGATTAGCTACTCCGTTGCTACGTTCTCCGCTACTCTACCATTGTCCTGCATTCCTATGAGACTGGCTCCCTCGCCACTACCTCCAGTGCTTTTCTGACTTGTCGTCACCGCTCTGCTGTATCAAGCTCCACCTGTTACTCTGCCAACACGCACTCAGGGCATCGTGACCTGCGGAGTAGGAGCAGCGAAATCCATACCCTCTTGCGGGGGTCACTGACGAATTACCCATTACCTACCCATTAGACTCTGCGCCCCTGAATGAGCTCTATCATTTGGCAGATGCAAGGGATCCACTAAATACCCAACGGATACGTGACAGCAAATAACACAGCGCTCTTTTGTCAGGATGACACTAGGAGGACCTAACCTTGGCTAGAGAAAGCCCTCCTTTCTAGTTACCGGCAAATTAGATGGCATTGGTCACCACACAACAACAAACATCTTTTATAGAAAATAAACTAATTGTGTGCTGTAGGAAAGACTGAGTGGGAATTTAACTCTGTCTGTTGCCTGTACAAGCAGACTCCTTGGGATGTTACCTATCCCTATACAGGTGGCAAATAACCCTCATTATCACATACTCCTCCCCTTGGCGTCAGCAATGTCGGTGATGTAGAAACAGCGGAGAACACATCTTTATGAGAAAGGCCATCTGCAGACTACCTGGTCTATGCTCTACTGTAAAATAGTAGGCCTGGTGCACTAAGAACCACTGCGCTACCAGATAAAAGATGAATCCAACCTTTATCTGAGCAGGGGAGAGAGTTCACGATGACTACTGGCAATGATGTGTATACGTCCCTTTTACACATTGTACATAATAAAGGACTGTCCCCATATAGACAGACTGTTGTGTAAACACCCCTCTTATATATGCTACAAAATGAAGGGCTGTCTCTATTATAAACATCTTTGGAGGAGTTTTAGACCATCTGGGCTTGTGAGTGTAGGGTTACCGCCTGATGGAAGGTTAAGGAGTTCCAGTCCTGTAACTTTTGCTCTGTTGGGTGTTTTCCGTGGCACAGGTTTCGTGGGTGTCTATGTGTATTTTCTTCTTCCTAGATGTTGTAATAGTGTTTTTTTGTTCTTAAGTTTTCTGTTGGTCGGTGTTCAGGTTGTTGAATGTGGGTAAACGAATGGAGAGAAACAAAGAGACAAGGAAGAGGGGAAGGTGAAAAAAGGAAAAGGGGGGATTCTGGGGACTTATCTTTATGGTGTCTGTGGAAGAATTAGAGTCTCTTGGGTTAATGGCCCTTTGGCTTGCTATATAAAGCTCCCAATGTTTATAGCTCGTGGATGTGACCGCCAATGTTTATAGCTCAGGATGTTTGCTGTCTACAGCTCTTGATGTTAAAGCTTTTACATCTTAATCTGCGAGCTCAGTTATGTGCTGTTAATTATGTTAGGTATGGCGTTTGTAAACTGGATGGCCAGTGTCAGTGGTGGTATGTGTATAGTGTTGGTGAGTTGTGTTAAATGTGTTGTTGCTCGTGTGTTGTGCAGGGGTGACGGTAAAATGCAGATGGGCCCTTATCTGCACACCCTTCTATATATAATGTTGGTGAATGCAGCCCAATGGCGGTGAAATAGGAAATCCTCTAATCCTATAAATACCAGTAAATAGACAATCTCCAAGCCGCAGTGTAATGCGAGTGGGATGGAGTGGAGGAAAAAACATATATACATAAAGGGAGAGGAAAATATATATATATATATATTGTCGTGCCGGTGGTATTTATGCCACCTTAAATGCACAAGTCATTGTTCTGGCCAGAACCAACAAGATACATGTGTATTACGAGTATACACATAGGACAAGGTACCTATATATAGGAGAGTGTGTGTAAGTTAATTGTCCACAAAATCAACCATACAATCCGTAGTAAATGCCCATTTGATTACCACACACAGGTGGATAATAGATTGGTAATCCAAAGGATAGTTATTGATCAATATCAGAAAAACATGTGTAGTTAGTTCCTCCGTCACCATGCAAATCCCCTTGTGTGATTCTACTTACTACAAATAGGAATATAAAAGGCGTTGTATGAACGTGTTTGATATCTCTTCTTTCCATCTATACAGACGTTGGATAATCTCAAAATATCTCTGTGTGGACATGCAAAAAATAAGAGAAAAGGAAAAACGGACCTAGTGTGATACCGTTTTTTGTCTAAAAAATGTATTTAGTACACAAGACGTCTGCATCTATAACAACATAAATATCATTTAAAATGAGAAAGCTGGAACATGGTAGCATATAAGGGTTCCTACCAGATAAGAACAGAAATGAGCAGGATGTTAAGAAAATTCCTGGGAAATCAGCACAACCTTTGTTCCTCCAGTGTCTTAGATGGTATTAGAAAGCTCTCCCTTTGTTCCAGGACTCCCAGCCCCTTTAACCCGTCGCGTTTCAACCTCACAACATCACTTTTTCAGGGATTGGGCTACTTCATACTAACTCCCTTTTATACAGGAAATCCATTTATCCTAAGTTCGTAGGTCAAAAGTTTGTATTGATAAACTTAGAAAAAGTTTTCATACATACTCCACTAACTAAAATATAGATATGGGTAACATATGATCTTGTTTTAATTGCAAAATATTACATTATATTTAAATACATGTTTTTATATATATATATATATTCAATATTTAACCCCAATGGATCATGTCGGTCTATTTAAAAAAGTTGTTTTATACATATAATACATATATACCGCTGCCGGCTCTTCTTCATAACATTAGAATACCTAATAAAAGATAATGAATAGTTGATATTTTCAAAATTCCATAGGAAGATCGTGGAACGCGGTGTGCGGTTTGCGTGGCGGGACTCAATATGGAAATCCATCAGATCTGAGGCAGAAATAGGTGGACGCAACTTGCATCATCATCATCATTTATTTATTTATATAGCGCCACTAATTCCGCAGCGCTGTACAGAAAACTCACTCACATCAGTCCCTGCCCCATTGGAGCTTACAGTCTAAATTCCCTAACACACAGACTGAGAGAGAATAAGGGCAATTTAATAGCAGCCAATTAACCTACCAGTATGTTTTTTGGAGTGTGGGAGGAAACCGGAGCAACCGGAGGAAACCCACGCAAACACGGGGAGAACATACAAACTCCTCTCTCTCGGTTCATTTATTCAGAACTTAATATAATTAAGAACGGTATTCAATTAAGCCGTTGTTTAAAACAGTAAGGCATGATGTGATGGTAGATTAATGTGCTAGGTAGTCAAAAATAATAAAAGAAATAAGCCCAGTATTTCATAATTAATAACAGTATCTATATAGTGGGATCATTGATTCATCATCATCATCATCATTATCACCATTTATTCACAATAGATAAATAATTAAGCTAATCGGGGAAGCATAATGAATATATATACATATTACATAATACATGCCATATGAAACAAAATTATTATTTCTATAATATGTCGAATGGTAAACATGCTTAATACAAAACATAAGTAAAGATGTATTATTACTTAATATAACAGTTTGAGTAACACTTTTGTGAATAACTATTATTATATCCTTGATGGTATTCACAAAGAACAACGCATATATAACATATCATGGTTGATAATGTCACTGGGAAAAATTGTTGATGATTGTTGAAACTCTTAGAAGAAAAAGAAGGGAATAGAGGGGGATAGAAGAGGGTGGGAGAAACAAAGGATCAATCAATTAAGAATATATATCCCCTTCACACAAGTGGACGTAGATCGTGTACGGTGGATTGCATATACCCAATATTTTGGACATGTATGTTGAACTCAACCATTGAAAGATCTATATGTGATAATAGAGTTTGTATAGTAAGAGTATTAGCAGAGTGTAACACTGAGAGCTTATATTTCTCATTGAATATAGTGTACTTCTCACTGTGCTCTGATAGTGTCTGTGTGTTTAGTATGTGAGAAGGGGGCGCTGCTGTGTCAGAAAGCGTCAGGTGGGATCCCCATTGTGGAGTGTGTCTTAGATATGGGATGAGGTGTATGGAGTGCTGGAGAGCATAGTGCATGGGGAGAAGGGGGCATCATAATCGGATGTGTTGGGGTTGGACCAAAAATTCAGGTAGGGGCAGGAGAAGAAAAAAAAAGTGTGTGGGGTGATTGGGGGGACTGGGCAAATGGAGGGGCAATGGTAGGGGTGGTGAGTTGAGGCAAATTATGAGGGTGGGGGTTTCTTTTTGGCGGGTCAAATTGTTGTCTTGCAGGTGGGTCATCGGAAGGTCCCCAGTTCAATGTTAATGTTCATTCCTTTGGGTGTCAGGGTCCCTAAGGTGTAGATCCATTTCACCTTTTCTCTGGAAATTTGTGCATAAAATTGCCTCCGTGGTCTTCTCACGTTTTACATCTAGGAAGTTAAGTTGTGAGGGGTCACAGTAGTGGTACGTATTGAAATGTTTAGATATCTGCTGGTCTGCACTTCGCTCCTGATGTTTCTGATGTGTTCACATATTGTCTTCTGGTTTCTTTCTGTCCTTCCTACATATTGTAGTCCACGTTGGAGGCCCTCAGGGACATTGGAGGAGGTAGATGACTCCTGTGGGGTCGCATGTGATTTTCTCTCTGATGTTGTAGGTTTGGTTATCGCTGTTGGAAATAATTACATCTGGGGGTAAATGTATTAACCTCCGGTCTCTTCAACCCCCGCGAGTTTGGAGTCTTCGGCGCTTAAATTTAAAGCGACGCTGCCTTGTAAAGGGAAATTTCCCTTTACAAGGCAGCGCCGCTTTAAATTTAAGCGCCGAAGACGCCGAACTCGCGGGGGTTGAAGAAACCGGAGGTTAATACATTTACCCCCTGCTGTTGTTGGTTTAGTCCTTGGAACCAGAAGTAGTTGTGGTTGAGGATGAAAGCCATGCCTACGACAAGGAATTTTGTTTGGGTTGTGGGTATGGAGGAGTTTTGATTGAGGAAATGTCAGTTGCCTTTCTCTTGATCAATGACCATGTATAGGGAGGTGACGTTGCAGGTGGTGAGTATGTAGCATTCTTTCCCTTCTAGTTTGTGCAGAATCTTGAGGATTTGTTTTGTTTCATTTAGGTAGGTAGGTATTCTGAGAGATTGCATGTGAAGGAGCTTATTCCTGAGACAATTGGTCTTCCAGGTGGTATGTTGAGGTTCTTTTGGATAATTGGAAGATAGAAGTATGCAAGTATTCTTGGATGAGGGTTAGCAAGATAGACATATTCTTTTTTGTTGAAGATTCCTTTTTGTAGTCCTAAGTTAAGTAGTCTGTTGAGACCTGACCATAATATCTGAATATTGATTCACTTTGAAGTTTTTTGTGTGTCATGCTATCTTCCAGGAGTCTTCTAGGTAGTCTTTTCTGTTTAGGATGATGATTCCTCCTCCTTTTTCTGCTGGCTTCAAAACAATCTCTGTGCTCTTCTTTAAGACATTAAGTGCCTGCCTTTCCTGTGAAGAAAAGTTAATTTTACTTACCTTATTGTTTTCAAAGTTCTTAAGGTCCTTTTCTACCAGGGTTTGGAATTTCTTTATGTATGATCCTTTGAAATGTTTAGGCATTAAGATTAATCTATTTTTGAGGTCTGTATGTATGCTTTCTGGTCCAGGATTCTTGTTTTCATTATGTGTTTCTTTGTTTCTCATGGAATATTTATTTTGTCAGAGTTTTCTGGTAAACTTGTATTGGGCAAAGTAGGTGTTAAACGTGTCGAGGTGGTTTTTGGAAGCAAACTTAAGTTCCTTGTTGAGTAGAGATCACGGATTTGATGAGTTGAAGAGTTCTGAGGTTGAAAATGCCCTCTCGTTTTGTATCTTCTTTTTGGACAATCTTTTTTCTCTTTTCTATTCTCCTTCTTCCTCCTCTTGTTCCTCGTTGGAGTCTATGGATGTTTTTTTCTTTGAAGCACGGTGGCCTCCTCTTGTGTCTGGGGTGCAGGTTCGGTTCTGGAGGTTCTGGTTGTTGTTGGAGGAATTGTAAAAAATATTCCAGGCATGTTTCTGTGTCAGTCTTGGTAGGAGTGTCATGCATGCTGAGGGCTGCTTGGTTTGTTTATGATTATTTCTTTTTCTTTATTCATGGAGTTTTCTGTGAATCTTTGGCCTTTGGTGAAGTGGAATTTTGTGGTTCTGGGTAGTTTTAAGGCCTGTAGTCCACTCATAGATGAAATTTTGTGGGTCTGGTGGTTTGTAGATCCTGCTTTGGTCTTGGACTTTGGGTCTGGTTGGAATTAGTGGTGGCCTCTTCATTATTTCCATTTCTGTGGGGATCGTAAATTTTGGGTGAGGTCAGAAAACTTTTTATCTCATTTAATGTGGATGTTGTCTAAATTTGGTTGTTGTGACAGGATGGACCTCCTATGTAACCCTGCTACTGGGGCCCGGCAGGGCTTGCCCTTTCTTTATCCCAAATTACACCCCTCTAACAGCAGCAAGAGGGGATTTCTGCTGCCACTACTAGGCTCCTTTGCCGGCACCTAGAACCAGTTCCTTCTGGGCAACCTTCGCTGCTGGTGTACCCCCGTGCTGTGCACCTGGGCTGGCACTCCGGACCTCTTACTTTAGATCAGGCTTGCTGTGGATGGTTCCCAATCAGGATATAACATTTTCTCTAATCTTGCTTTTAACACAATTTAACTTGCAAAATTCACATTAATCTGTGATCACTTACATCCTGAGTATTACACACAAAGGAAGTCTACCAGCAAGTCTAATTATCCCCCTGTGCTTTCAGATTCAATAGACGTGATTGTCACTTAGCGATGAAAAGGTCTAATTAACATGAGATTACCTGTCTACAGACAGTTGCAAAACCCAAACATGACGTTCTCTCTGCGAAGTCAATGCATTTCCATACAAAATACATACCAATATATAAAGATAAGTACATCTGCAATGATAGAAATTGGAGTCTGTTCCACGAACTGAAATAAATTACTACAATAATTTTTTTCTAAGTGATCCAGGCACAGTTGTGTTTTTGGTTTGTTTTTGGATCTTGTTTCACAAGAAGTTGCTGCTCTCAAAGTCCTTGTAATCTCTGTAGAATTTCCAGTTTTATTGTTTTTTTTATGGGGTGACGTATGTGGGATGAGACGTATGTGGGTTTTCTCACAAAGTGTATAAAAACGCACAGTTAGACAACACACTTGGACAAACATTGGACAACATTTGATTATTTCCAAGAATAAGCTACATCTGCCACAGCCTATTTCTGCATTACTTTTCTATCTATACGGAACACTGCAAATATGTAATTCTTTAAAATCCCCTAACTTTTTGCTTTTACTGTTTTATCACAATGTTTGACAAATTGCTTTTCTTGGTCTCTTTTCATGGTATCATCTTTCACCCCTCCACCACCACATACATTTGTCCACATTGCACCTTCATCATCATCATCATCATCATCACCATCATTTATTTATATGGTGCCACTGATTCCGCAGCGCTGTGCAGAGAACTCATTCACATCAGTCCCTGCCCCATTGGAGCTTACAGTCTAAATTCCCTAACATACATACACACAGACAGACAGAGACTGGGGTCAATTTTGATAGCAGCCAATTAACCTACCAGTATGTTTTTGGATTGTGGAAGGAAACCGGAGCAAACATGGGGAGAACATACAAACTCCACACAGATAAGGCCATGGTCGGGAATTGAATTCATGTCCCCAGTGCCGTGAGACAGAAGTGCTAACCACTTAGCCACCATGCTGCATCTTCATTACTCCACTCACCTCTAGTTAGCACCCATGAACTGTTGTCCTATTTATTATCTCTAACAAGTACAGCCTCCACCTGTCGCCAGAAAATAAAAGGTCACACATCTTACAATCCCCTTCCCTATCTTTCTCTCACTCTGCTTCTATTAGCTGGTGATATATCACCTAATCCAGATCCCCCACACTCCTCACACACACATACATCAGAACACTACCGCTCTATAGCAAACCTCAAACACATCACCTGTCTCCCCCTCTCCAAAGTCCTTTAAATGTGCCCTTTGGAATGCACGCTCTGTTTGTAGCAAACTTACCTCCATTCATGATCTCTTCCTCTCAAGGAACCTCAACTGGCAATAACAGAAACATGGCTCATGCAATCACACTGCCTCACCTGCAGTCCTTTTACATGGTGGCTTCCATCTCACCCACACCTCCAGACCTGAAGGCAAACAAGGGGGGGGGGGTGTTGGACCTCTTCTCTCCCCACAGTCCACGTTCACAGTTCTACCAAATGTCCCATCACTTACGTTCACATCTTTTGAAGTACATGCTATTCGCATTTTTAATCCATTCTCTCTACATGTTGTGGTGATCTACAGTCCCCCTGGAGCACACCAACAATTTATTGAGGATTTCTCTGATGGCTCCCTCAGTTCTTATCGTCAGACATCCCCACCCTCATCCTGGGTGATTTCAACATCCCCATTGATAACCCACCTTCCAAAGCAGCTTCCAAACTACTCTCTCTAACCTCCTCACTTGACCTCTCCCAGTGGATTGAATCAACTACTCATCAGGATGGCCATTGCCTTGATCTTGTTTTCTCTAGACTATGCTCAGTTTCTAATTTCCTTCACACACCCTTCCCCCTCTCGGATCATCACCTTATCAGCTACACGCTCACCCCCACTGCTCTAACCTCTCTACTGTCTAACACTAGCACAGCAATGCGAAATCTTCAAAAACTGTCCCGTAAAGCAGAACGTCACTGGCGTAAATCTTGCACCTCTAATGACTTCCTCACATATACTTCTATCTACCACTTGTATCAAAATGCTCTGGACACTGCAAAACAAACATACTTCTAATCCATTATCTATGCTCAGGATTCTTACCACAAACGCCTTTTTAACACATTTAAATCTCTTCTCAATCCTCCCACCCTGAACCCTCCATCTACTATCAGTGCCCAGGATCTTGCTTCCTACTTCAAGGACAAGATTGATATGATCAGACTAGAAATGGTATCCTCTTCCTCGATAAGCAATCAGCTCAATTCCTTCCCACTACCCTCTGACACCCTTTCTTCATTTGACCCCACAAATAAAGAGGAAATTTCTACTCTCTTCTTATCTTCCTACTCTACCTCCTGTCCTCTTGATCCTATTCACTCACAAATTGGTAGATCCCTGTCTCCTGTACTCATTTCACCTCTAACTAAAATCTGTAATCTCTCGCTCTCTACTGGCATCTTTCCATCACTATACAAGCACTCAGTGATTACTCCTATTTTAAAAAACAAGATTCCGACTCAAACTCTCTCTCAAATTACCGTCCCATCTCTCAGTTCCCATGCCCCTCCAAGCTTCTAGAGAGACTTGCCTACACTCGCCTCACACGCTTCCTTTCCGCAAACAACCTGTTGGATCCTCTTCAGTCAGGCTTTTGTTCTCAACACTCCACAGAGACAGTGTTGACTAAGGTTGTCAATGATCTGATCACTGCTAAAACTAAACGCCATTACTCTCTCCTAATTCTCCTGGATCCCTCGGCTGCATTTGACACTATTGACCACTCTCTCCTCATACAAACGCTACAATCCCTAGGGCTTCAAGACACTGTTCTATCCTGGTTCTCATCCTACCTATCTAATCGCTCTTTCACTGTTAATTTCTCTGAATCCACCTCTGCTCCGCTTCCTTTATCAGTTGGAGACCACAAGGCTCAGTCCTAGGTCCTCTGCTGTTCTCTATCTATACCGCTTCTCTTGGAAATATAATAAGTTCCTTTGGATTTCAGTATCATCTCTATGCGGATGCTACCCAAATCTATCTATCCTCTCCCGATCTCTCACCATCTGTGTTGTCCCGTGTAACTGACTTTCTTTCTGCCATTTCATCTTGAATGTCCTCTCGCCAACTCAAACTTCTAAAACATCTTTCTTAAACAGAGTTAATAATATTCCCACCCACCAACAAGAGCATACCTGACATTTCTATCTCTATTGATATCATGACCATAAATCCCACCCCACAAGCTCACTGCCTAGGTGTAATCCTTGACTTACACCTATCCTTTGTTCCCCACATTGACTCTATATCTAAATCCTTTTACATACATCTAATAAAAATTTCCAGAATTCACACATATCTCACACAAGACACTGCAAAAACCTTACTTCATGCACTTATCATCTCCTGCATTGACTATTGCAATTCTCTCCTTACTGGTCTTCCCCAAAACAGGCTCAAACCCCTACAATCTATTTTGCTCGCTGCGGCTAGATTGATTTTCCTTGCAAATCGTTATTCCTCTGCTTAATCACTCTGTCAGTCTCTACACTGGTTGCCTGTTTTCTACAGAATCCAATATAAAATACTTTTACTAATGTACAAAGCCATCAACAAAGCTGCACCAACATACATCTCCTCTCTTCCAACTTGGCAACTCCGTTCTGCACAAGATCTGCGTCTCTCATCCACCCTCATTACATCCTCCCATTCCCGGTTACAGGAATTTCCCTACCATTGTTTCAGAAAACCTTCACACACAACCCCCTTGGAAATACTGTACATACCTTAATGTAGTTAGGTGCTAGATTACAGTACAGACTGTAAGCCCCAATGGGGCAGGGACTGATGTGAGTGAGTTCTCTGTACAGCTCATTGGAATTAGTGGCGCTATATAAATAAATGGTGATGATAATGATGAAGTACTATAAGCTCACTTCCTCAAATATTCACAATGGTGGACGTTGTTGTTCAGATGCTAGATCTGCAATTAGTCCATTGACCACATGAGAGTGCACTGTGACTATTGATAGTCTATAGTGTATACCAGTGTCGGACTGGGGCATGAAGGGCCCACCGGGGGACTGCAACACTAGGGGCCCACCAGAGGGGGTGTGGTCAGTCATCATAGAGGCGGGACCAGACACTAGAGGGGGAGTGGTCAATCCACGAAGGACAGCTAGCACCTTAGTGTAGTATATAAAAAATGCAGTGTGTGTATAAAGAATACACAGTGTTGACCTGCCCCTTAGATTGGGTAGAACAGTCACCAAAAATCAGGATTGTCCCACTAGATCAGGGTTGGCTAACCTGTGACACTCCAGGTGTTGTGAAACAACAAGCCCCGGCATGCTTTGCCAATATATGGCAGCTTATTGCTGTAAGGGTATGCTGGCACTTGTAGTTTCGCAACATCTGGAGTACCACAGGTAAGCCAAGCCTGCACTAGACTCAGAACATTTGACAGACTGTCCTACCTGTTGTTGTCACTTTTACCACCTGTGGCTGCTGGTTTCTTTACTTGCGGCTTGTCTGGATCCTGGAATGTTGAGGGCTCTATTTGGAAAAAATAATGGGTACATTTAGAAACGCCAACCATCCCTGCCATTAAATCAACAGCACCCACATTTAATAATTAGTCCTCTCTCCAGCCTCAACATTAAAGTAATAGTGCTCACATGTGATAAATAAACCTATTACCCTCCCTCCAAACAGCCCCAGCAATAAATAAATAGCATTTAAGTTTAAAACATCCATTTCCCATGACCATTCATAGCATTAAATAATTAATATTCACATTTAATAGATAGCCCTTCTCCCCACACTCTGCCATACAGTAATGCCCCAATATTATGCAACACAGTAGTGCCCCAATGGTATGCCACACAGTAGTGCCCCAATATTATGCCACACAGTAGTGCCCCAATGGTATGCCACACAGTAGTGCCCCAATGGTATGCCACACAGTAGTGCCCCAATATTATGCCACACAGTAGTGCCCCAATAATATGCCACACAGTAATGCCCCAATATTATGCCACACAGTAGTGCCCCAATGGTATGCCACACAAGTGTCCCCAATTCACACACACACATTATATATGGGACTTCTCTGCCGTTTTGTGTTTAAAAAAAAAAAAAAAAGGCTGTCTGGCAATGAGTGTCTTACCTGTGAGATACTCCGGCATGCTGCTCCTCTGGGCTCCCGCGACAGGCAAACAACTCCTCCTCCCCTGCTGAAGTGTAAAACACACTACCTCGCAGGTGCGGAGAGTCCAGACACGGCTCTCTGCACCTGCGCAGTAGTGTGTTTGTTACACTGCCGCCGCAGACATCCGGGACCATCATTTAGGTGCTCCCTGCAAGCTCAGCCCCAATGTCGGAGGGGGCGGGGCTTAATCACGCCAGGGCCTACCGGTGTATAGCCCGGCTGGCCGGCAGGCCAGTCCGAGGCTGGTGTATACATATTGTGATAGGCTAACCTGTGCAATCAGGAGGGTCAGACGTTCAGTAAAGCTATTTCTTTGTGAATTATCTGTGCATTGTGTAAGGCAAGCCCAGCAGCGGCAGTGCCCTTTGCCCCTTCATTATGGTGCACAATTGGTTAACGTGCTTTGAATTCTGTACATAAACCATTTTTTTATTAAACTGTTTGGTAACCCTTCCATACACATTGACACTTTTCTGAGCTTCAGATTTAATGAAGGTTAGTATAAACATACATGTCCTCTGGTGTAAGCCCCCGTTTGCCTGGTGGGGGGTGGGTGGTGCATTCTTACACTACATCTGCCATTGTAGAACCCTTGGGTCAACCAACATGTCCACTCACATTCCTTCTCCCCTCAGCTATTGTCGGGGTAAACGGGTATTTCTGGTGTTTTGTTCATCTCTACATTGAAAGGCGATGTTTCTAAATTAACCAAACAATCTCACTCTGGACTCTGGCCAAGGAGATTAGCACAGTATTGTCGTAATGAGGTAATTCAAGAAGGTTCTTTAAGCTCTGAATTTACTTAGTTAATGTTTACTCCTCTTAACACACATAAAAGTCGGACAAAGACATTTATGAAGAGAGAGCGAATCAGGACATGTGTATGTGTATGCACTAAATATGTGCGTCCTCTCCCTTGTATCCTGGGGACGAAGAAGTCAACACTTACCAAGGTCAGAGACAGTTAGTCGGGAGGCTTTATAGGATCGAGGACGGAGAATCCCGTTCAAAGAGTGATGTTATGGGTAAAGTCCAAGTCTGGCAGAGTCTGTATGTATAGAAGATTGTACTCCTGACTGTAGATTATACACTGTATATGTAACATATTTCACTTAGAAGTGAGCGAATGAATCAGTATTTGTCTGAGTTCATCTTCTCGGGAATTCTGAACAAGTCCACCAAACAAATTGCAACTGAAGTTCTTTACTAGGGAACTTTTATAATAGTTTTCCTCAATCAAATTTTAAGCTAAATTACTTCTTTTTTTTCTATCAGTCAATGGGGCAGATTCAATCAGAAAAAAATATGCGCAATGTGTCTTGGGAACGGTCGAATAGACAATTTGCGCGTAGCGCTGTGAGCAAAAATGAGTGGATATTTTTATCGTACTAACAGCAAAAATGCACAGGCGCAATGTTTTCAGGGTCATCGCGGCTGATTGAATCTGCCCCAATATTTGCAAATTATCTGAAAAGAAAACTATTGATCAAATATTAGAAATATTTCTACAAACTGAGCTTTACTTATCTCTAGCTGAAGTCAAGTAGTTGGATATAGAAACTGAAAACTAGGTGGTAAAAGTTTAACTCTGTAGCAGATTGTGTTGATTATATTCAGTATTTTATTTTTCCTTTGTACCTTTTGTGTTATTACATTTTTTACAGTAGTTATGTAGTATCTAGATATTACACTGTGTCATCAAGTGGACTCTAACAATTGATAAATGCTATTATTATCATTATTATTATTATTATTATTATTATTATTATTACTGTTCTGAATTATTATTTATTTTGAAACTAGAAAACAAAAATGAGGTTCTTAAAAGTAAACTGTAAATTTTGAAAAACTTTGTTATTGTTTAATGATATATTTCTATTTAATTATTTACATTTATACAAAGCCTATTCAACAATTCTACGATATAAGCGCTGTTTATATTTGGGAAGCCTATACTTTCTTTCACTTGTAACTTGTAACTCTTAATCATAGCTCACCATTATTTTTCAGCTGCTTTTTTTTTACATATTTACACTTTAAAGATTGTATATCTGTGAGGAGTTTGTATGTTCTCCCCGTGTTTGCGTGGGTTTCCTCCGGGTGCTCCGGTTTCCTCCCACACTCCAAAAACATACTGGTAGGTTAATTAGCTGCTATCTAAATTGACCCTAGTCTGTCTCTGTCTGTCTGTCTGTCTCCCTCTCTGTCTGTCTGAGTGTGTGTCTGTGTGTGTCTATATTAGGGAATTTAGACTGTAAGCTCCAATGGGGCAGGGACTGATGTGAGTGAGTTCTCTGTACAGCGCTGCGGAATCAGTGGCGCTATATAAATAAATGATGATGATGATGATGTAGTTCATGTATTCTCACTTTTATTAAAGAAAAGGTGACCCCACTATAAGGAAACAATTAAGAAAAAAACTCTTGTTATTAATGGAACATTCGTAAATCTACATCTCTTATGGGAACGAATTAATTTTAAGACAAAATGAATTTGTGAGATTTGCCGTCTGTGTCTTGGGAGATTTTAGGAAGTCTAAGCTTAGTACATCCTCACCTGTGACTCACCAACGTTTCTCGCTTGTCAGGGTATATTGTTACCTGGTAGCTGCCTGAGACAATGACGCTGCCCCATTGTGCAATCCATCTAAAGATAGATAAATACAACTGACAGCCGGGGATCAAGGAGCTTTGTGTTCTGTGAATATTCTTCTCTTTCTTTCCTGTACTGAAATGAACTTGCAAATTCAATTGATATCAGTGTGTAAATAGTGTTACTAATCCTTCCGTCATCGCCCCTTTCTCCGACACTTCTGTATGTAGTGTGATTACGACAGAGGGATCTGGTTTTGTAACTGTTTCCCAGTTATACTCCAGGTAACAAGTGGATATATGAAACGCCAATTAAAACACGTGTAACAAGCTTTTAGAAACGTTTACCCTTAGAGATTGACATCTGCTGCAGTCTCCAAAGCTCTCTATGGTGGCTGCTATTTTGCACTATTTAACAAGTTGCTAAAATCAAAGAATTTCAGAACTTGATGGCGTTGAAGTCTATGGGGAGAGCATTGTAGTAGAGGGATCTTCGGATCCCTCACCGCATCTTACCTGCTCCGCCCTCCGGTCTCTATTGGAAAGTGTCCACATCGCAATGGTGACCATAGAAAGAAGGTGTGTTCGCCGGGACAGATATTTTTCCAGGAGAACACTTTTAATAAATTACAAACAAAAGAAAAAAATACCCAGCGCTGGTTGTGATTATACCTGGTGTATATCTTGGTTATATTGTAATAGCGGAATAAAACAAATAGTTGATACGCACACCGCCAGCCAGCCACAAATGACGGGTACTGGTCTCGTCAAACTTGAACACAAATCTAGCAAAAAACAAGTGGCAGCGCTGGTGTGTTAATTGTATCAAATTTTATTAAAACATATATAAATAAAATGACTGTGTATTGAATATAAATAGATCCATTGGTTCGAGTCTGGATATTGGAGCACTACGTCTAGTATAAATGCTCTAGAAATCGCTGCATGGGTTAACAGAGAGCGTGTAATCCATCTACAGTTCCAAATAAACAGTCATCAGTAGTGAGATGATCTAAATGCAATCCTGAAACTATTCAAGCAATATTTCTCTTGTAAGGGTTGCGAAACTCCTCAGTAGGACAAATACCAAGTATACATAGTCATTTGTGGGAAAAATCGATTGAAGCTCTCACGCTCCTAGCACATTGAGTGCAAACAGAGTCTCATAATCCACACATGCAAAGCACAGCGACTTGCTGGAACCAAGAGCCACTTATATAGAGAATCCTCCTGTGTCGCTATTTTCTGAAATCCCACGGCCGTGGAGAAAGCTGCTCTGTAAGTCCGATCACTGCAGTGATTGATATTAAAAGCGTGTATACGCGGAGCATCTCAGCAGCAGCAGGTGTGTCCAACAGCCCTTCCACGTCTTCCTAACTTTACTTTTAATAAATGGTCACGATCTTTCATTCCTTATCATTGTGATAAAGTATGAAAATGATTGTGGCAAAAAAGTGGTAGATAATAATTATTCTCCTATATCACATATTGCTTTCAATCTATCATAATCATCATCATTTATTTATATAGCACCAGCACATTCCGTAGCGCTTTACAATTGGGAACAAACATTAATAAGACAATACTGGGTAATACAGACAGACAGAGAGGTAAGAGAACCCTGCTCGAAAACTTACAATCTATAGGACAATGGGAGTTTGAAACACAAGGGCATGTGCTACATCATATTGCACAATGGACCAGCTAGAATACATAGTATTGAGTGGGCTGTGTGTGTGGCAATGTTGGTCAGAAGGTTGTTGTCTTGTGTTAGCTGTGTAGAGGATGGTAATAGGGTAACTCAAGAAGATTAAGAGGGTGGTTGAGGAATATTATAAGCTTGTCTGAAGAGGTGGGTTTCAGAGAACTCTTGAAGGTTTGAAGACTACAGGAAAGTTTTACTGTGTGAGGGAGGGAATTACACAGAGTGAGTGCAGTCTGAAAATTGTCCTGTAACCGGGCATGGGAGCTGGTAATGAATGGGTGAGAGGTGCAGATCAGAGGTGTGGAGTATCAATAAGCCATGCTTATACATGCAAGAGCTCATGTAGAGGTGGATGTAAGTTTGGTTTCAGTGAAATGCTTATTTCTGTACTGCACATGGGCACCAAAGATGTGTACTCATATGCTCGTACAGATAGGTGGAACGGAGAGGGGAAGGGGGCGAACTAGGATAGGCCAAGTACAGTGAGGGTGAGTTCTTGTAATGCCAACGTGGTAGACCTGGGCGCAGATGCACTTACACCTGTCTGGAGTTGTACAATACATCTTGCGGGTGCTGGTTCCCTGCTGCAAGTATCTATGATGGTGATCATCTTTACCTCTGCAGTGTAAAGAAATAAATAAATCAGTAAATTTACTGTCTGGGTATGTTGGCACTTGTAGAACAACAAGTGTCAGCATACCCATCGCTGCCGGGTGCCTATATGCTCCAACAGCTATGGGTATGCCGGCACTTGGTGTTCTATAACCACCCACATGCCCAAACAGTTTATGTGGTACCTAACCCAATAAAAATCAGGTCCAACTACACCACTTGTTGGTTGTACCTATTTTAATAATGGAATTAGAGGATGATTGAATTTCCCTTGTATCTCCTGTTGGTGTATAATGTTAGGTCTACCCTTAGAACACTGCCTAGATGTTGTGTTAAGTATTGCGCCACTGACTGCAGATCCCCATCTTTTTCCAAACCATGGAAGTGCTCCAGTCATGGTCTGGTGATACCGGCCTCTCCGGCTGGGAGTCTGACAAGTTCTCTCTCTCCGGCACCTTCTTTCAGCCTCACAATCTGCTGCCTATTACTAACCGGTGCTCTGCAGCTTGACGCTCTGCACAAGCAGTGGAAGGGTTAATCGGCACGAAACCTGGGCTGTATAAAATGACTAATATGGGGAAATATTAGTTAATATTATATCTCACACTCATTATTAAATACCTATTTCTGCCATCGCTAAGATTTAGTTCAAGAGCTGACACTCTTAGGCTCAGTTACTCCCTGACTTATCCTCAAAAAAACAACTAATTTATTTAGAGTTACTATAAACCAAACAATTCCCTGCATGAATGTAGCATTGTATAAACTAAGCCCATGACACGTGAAATCTATAAGAGTGTAAAGCCAATGGGACTGATTCATTAAAGCTCGAACACTGAGTTTTAAAATGCACGTAAATCGGGTACACGTACACCCCAATTCATCAAAGAGAGGATCTGAAGATATGGAGGTCTAGGTCCACTCTGCTCTACAACACAAGACTCTGCAGGATATGTCCAATACCCAGGGCCAGACTGGCCATTTGGCACTTCTGGCAAATGCCAGAAGGGCCGATGGCCAGATGGGGCGGTCCGCAGGTCTGCATGTCCGCCCGAGCAGCAGCACTGTGCGCGCTGCTCAGCAGACGGAGAATCAGTGACTGCCGACTACGCAAGCAATCACATGGGACGGCGCCTGTCACATGGTGCCGTCCCATGTGATTGCTCGCATAGGCGCCAGGCGGCAGTCACTGATTCTCCATCTGCCGGACAGCGTGCACAGTGCTGCTGCTGGATGTTAAAAGGTAAGTGTCTGTGTGTGTGTGTAATATGTCTGTGTGGCTGTGTGACAAATAGCGTGTATGGGGCTATTAGCGTTGCTGTGTGGCAAATAGTGTTTGTGGGGCTATTAGTGTGGTAAATAGTGTGTGCTTCAAGAGAAGTCTTTCAATTTAAAGATCTGTGTTCAGGGCCAGACTTATTGCTAAGATTAGAGAGTACTAAAGATCTGCAATCCTGAATCTCAATCACCTCACTGCATCTGCATAAAAATCTGCATAAAACACATCACTAAACCCAACTATTAGCATCATAAAATAATGCTGTAATATGGAATATAGGTGGAGAGGTACTTTTTGGACTCAATTGAAGTCATTATCCAAAGAGGTTTTGGGTCAAAAAGTGAAAGTATCCTTCTAAAACAGAGATGTTTGGGTGATATGTTTTTGGAATGTTTAGTAGGGATCAATAGTTCCAACACCTGTGATGCATAGGCAAGTCTCACTTAACCGTGCCCCATAGCAGACAGTTGAGTTGCTATAGGTATGGTTATATATAATATATAATTTACAATTGGGAATTACCAGTAATAAAACAATTCTAGGTAATACAAACAGACAGAGAGGTACATCCAACTCAAAGACAAGCACACAAATGTAAGTACTGCCACTAGTGATAGCGCTTAGATGCCTCATGACAGAGTTTGTGCTAAATGTGAAAGTGGCATTTTCCGCATAAAACTTTTAGTAAATACAAACATCCCCACATCCGTTGTATACCCCTCTAAATATCCTATGGGAATCATCTTTCCTGCAGTAGTCCAAATGGAAATAACAAATAGGCAGCTGCGATTATATATGGGGGCTAACTATTTAAGGTGAGGTGACGGAACATTTAATTTAATGCTGGAGTGTTTTAGGGCTATCAGTTGAATATGGGGCTGATTTTGGGGAGGATGGCTATTTATTAAATGTGAATATGAATTATTGTCGGGGATGGTTGTGGAAAATGGCTATATTTATTACACTTTAATGCTATTTAATTTATTGCTGGGATTGTTTGGAGGAAAATATGTTTTGAGTAAATGGTTATACTGTTAATTTAATGTTGGGGAAATAGGTCTATTTATTAAATGTGAATATTATTATTGTGGGGACTGGAGGGAGGCCTAATTATAAAACGTGAGTGCTATTGTTTTAACACCAGGGCAGGTTGGAGTTTTCTAAATCTCATGTACCCATTTTTTTTCCAAAATAGGGCATCCAATATTCCAGGATCAAGACAAGAATGAACTGGGCTAAAGAAAACAGGTGCTACAAGTGGTGAAAGTGACCAAGACAGGTAGGAGAGAGCAGGACAGTCTGCCAACTGTCCTGAATCTGGTGGGGCAGTCCTGAATTTGGGTGACTGTCTCCCTTAGTCAGGATTTGGTCCGACTGCAAGGACAGTTGGGAGATATGTCCCGCTTCACAACGTACAGCTTGAGAAGGCAAAGCTGTGTGCTTCTAACAGTAGTGCCTGTGTATTTGTCTAAAATGATAACTGTAATATACTATTATAATTTATGTATCAATGCTCCATGTTGGCCACACCCACAACGCGATGAGGTCACGCCCTGTTCGGCGCCAATGCTGAATCAGATGCTGCTGAATGTGCCTGAGCTTGGCACTGCCCTTCCTGCACATTGACTACGGGCATACGCCCCTTCCCCGCCCTGTTACAGCCCTGACATAGTAGGCTGTAGTAAGTGCCCTTTGCACTTGAAGATGAATTGAACATTGCTGCATTCAGCGCCATATGAGCCAGTTCTGGGCATTGCCAGAGTAGTTGTGCCTATAATATGCCTAAAATCGCCTTTTGTGTCCCTGAACGAATCAGACCCAATGTTGTAAAATTTTTGTTTTAAACTCTACACTTTCCAGTTTTTAGGCCTCAAAACTTAACATAACATAACAGGTATCAGCACAGTGGCAGTTAAAGAAGTATATAAAATATAACAGTGACAGGATGGACCTCCTATGCCACCCTGTCTGTGTGTTGCTGGGCACCGGCTGGGCTTGCCTTCCACCGTCCCCTCTCTTTATCCCAAATCGCCCTCTAACCGCAGTAGGAGGGGCTTTTGCTGCTGCCACCACTGGACTCCTTTGCAGCACCTAGAACCGCGTCCTTCTGGGTGACTCTCGCTGCTAGAGTACCCCCTTGCTGGTACACCTGGGCTGTTACCCCTGATCTCTTACCTTCAGATCAGGGTTGCTGTGAACGTTCCCCCCTGGTCTATCACATTGGCCAGAGCTGCAGGTAGCGGACAGGGTGTTGGTGCTGGAATGCTGGGTCCCAACCTCAGAACAGCCAGATAACGGATTAGATTGGTCTAATCTGTGGTAACAGGAATTACAGCAGGTAAGTAGGCATTAAAGCAGGTTCCTAAAGCAGTTGATGTTTATTAGCTCAGGAAGTCCTGCAAAGGACAGTTACAGCCACTATTTTTAGGTACTAATGATATCCAGAAAGGTACAGATGGAATAATGATACATGGTCAAATAGAGCTCCTTTGTATACAGATTCTGACACACATGTTAGCAGGGGTAACACCGCCCCGTGATCCTAGATGGCTCCTCAAAGACTGATAAATCACATTTAATAATTACCATTAGGATGTGATATAACCTTTAACCGTGGAGCTAACACAATTTAAGAGTTAGCAAAATTTACATCAATCTGTTATATCCTAATACTTGTATCCTGAGTCTACATTGTTCAAACAGGTTCCTGTCTCTCTAACAAGACGTGACAACAGGTAGCGACCTTCTGCTGGACCTACAAGCTAAAGCAGGTTTTTGTCACTTCTCATGAAAAAGGTCTAATTAGCCTTAGTGAGAATTTCCTCTCAAAGCAACATACAGATTTCCTCAAACAAACGCCTAAAGCATCAGAATTCAGTACATTTCTAACACACAAATATAACACAGTATCAAAATCGGAACATTTGCAATGATATAAATTGGTGCCTGCACTACTAATTGAGATAAATTTCCACAATAAATTATTTCTACGTTATCCAGCCACAATAACTATATGTTGAATACAAAAGAACTGCTTGTAACCATTTAATGAACTAAATATTTAGCATTCTAACTGAAAAGGAAGGTTATTTCCGCTACATTATAGACGGTTTGCTTATTTAAATCCAACCTAATAGCGACTGCATATTTTCGATATGAAGCAAATGTTTCTAAACTTTTCTTGTGTTTACGACCTGTATGGGTGTAATTATGTCTGATGTGTGCCTGGCATAACCCTGGCAGATGTGCTACTGGTGCAGAGCTGGAAGCATCTTAAGGTTGGTGTAAATACACTATTTTAAACAATCTTCCTTTTGCGTCCATCAGTCTCAGCCCCGATGTACAGTCATTGCCATAAGTTTTTGGAAGTATTGGTTTTCACACAGTTTGCTGCTTCAGCATTTTTAGACCTCTTTGTCAGATGTTGCTATGGTATAGTGCAGTAAAATTACAAGCATTTCATAAGTGTCAAAGACTTTTATTGGCAATTACATTAAGTTTATGCAAAGAGTCGATATTTGCAGTGTTGACCCTTCTTTTTGAAGACCTCTGCCATTCATCCTGGCATGCTGTCAATCAACTTCTGGGCCACATACTGACTGATGACCGCCCATTCTTGCCTAATCAATGCTTGGAGTTTTCAGAACTTGTGGGTTTTTGTTTGTCCACCCACCTCTTGAGGATTGACCACAAGTTCTCAATGGGATTAAGGTCTGGGGAGTTTCCTGGCCATGGACCTAAAATTTTGATGAGCCACTTAGGTATCACTTTAGCCTTATGGCAAGGTGCTCCATCATGCTGCTAAAGGCATTGTGCAACTGTTCTTGGATGGTTGGGAGAAGTTGCGCTTGGAAGATGTTTTGGTACCATTCTTTATTCATGGCTGTGTTCTTAGGCAAAATAATTATGAATCAGCCCACTCCCTTGGCTGAGAAGAAACCCCACAAATGAATGGTCTCAGGATGCTTTACAGTTGGCATGACACAGGACTAATGGTAGCACTCACTCTTCCTTCTCCAGACAAGCGTTTTTCCAGATGCCCCAAAAAATCCGAAAGGGGATTCATCAGAGAAAATGACTTTATCCCAGTCCTCAGCAGTTCAATCCCTTTACCTTTTGCAGAATATCAGTTTATTCCTGATGTTTTTCCTGGAGAGAAGTGGCTTCTTTGCTGGCCTTCTTGACACCAGGCCTTCCTCCAAAAGTCTTTGCCTCACTGTGCGTGCAGATGCAGTCATACCTGCCTGCTGCCATTCTTGAGCAAGCTCTGCACTGGTGGTGCCCTGATCCCGCAGCTGAATCAGCTTTAGGAGAAGGTCCTGGCGCTTGCTGGACGTTCTTGGATGCCCTGAAGCCTTCTTCACAACTATTGAACCTCTCTTCTTGAAGCTGTTGATGATCTGATAAATGGTTAATTTAGGTGCGATCTTACTAGCAGCAATATCGTTTCCTGTGAAGCCCTTTTTGTGCAAAGCAATGATGACTGCACGTGTTTCCTTGCAGGTAACCATGATTAACAGTGGAAGAACAATGATTTCAAGCACCACCCTATTTTTAAAGCTTCCAGTCTGCTATTCTAACTCAATCTGCATAACAGAGTGATCGCCAGCCTTGTCCTTGTCAACACTCTCATCTGTGTTAACGAGAGAATCAATGACCTGATGTCAGCTTGTCCTTTTGTGGTATGGCTGAAATGCAGTAGAAATGTTGTTTTTGGGATAAAGTTAATCATAATGGCAAAGAGGGACTATGAATTTAATTGCAATTCATCTGATCACTCTTCATGACATTCTGGAGTATAAGCAAATTGCCATCATAAAAACTGAAGCAGAAGACTTTGTGAAAAATAATACTTGTGTCATTCTCAACACATTTGGTCATGACTGTACTGAATCACATTCTAACAAAACTAAAGGTCCATTGATCTCCTTCAGTATATTGGAAGAGCTTGACCCCACTAAACTAATTGTCTATTTCTGTCCTCCTGCAGGGTATGATGCGGCTCAGGATTGTATCATGGTTTAACACTCTCCTGTTGGTGTTCATCCTCTTCTGTATTGCAAACATAATTATAAAACATCCAGTCAAGAGACATACTCCCCAAGCAGTTGCTCCTCACCCTGTGAGGGAGTCGGTGAATCTCAACGATGGAGTTTACGATTTTCACCTGAACATCTCTCAGTTCCTCTTAGAGTTTCCTCATCTGCAGCTTTACCAATGTTCTCCTCTCCTCACCCCACCAAGAGAACTCAAGAATGGGATCACTCTTCCTCTGCTGCTCCTTGCCATTAAATCCCATCCGTTCTCCATCAGCAGGAGATGGGCCTTAAGACAGACATGGGCGAAAGCAGAGGTGATTGGTGGGTACATGGTGAAGCCTGTCTTCCTGATGGGACAAAGTGATGACAACAGACACATGGACATAGTGAAGCTCGAAAGCAAGGAGTATGGGGACATTCTACAATGGGACTTTGAGGAAGGTCATCACAACTTATCACTGAAGGAACGTTGCTTCCTGGAGTGGCTGCATGACCATCTCAGTCAAGTGGCTTTCATATTCAAAGGTCAGTCAAGTATTACATAAAGACCACTATGATATAGGAATACCATGTGTGTGAGACACTATTATCCCATCAGAGGGTCACTGACCCTATAACTTATAGGTATCCTGTGTGTGAGACACTATTATCCCATCAAAGGAGTCACTGACCCTCTAACTTATAGGTATCCTGTGTGTGTGACACTATTATCCCATCAGAGGAGTCACTGACCCTCTAACTTATAGGTATCCTGTGTGTGTGACACTATTATTCAATCAGAGGAGTCACTGACCCTCTAACTTATAGGTATCCTGTGTGTGACACTATTATCCCATCAGAGGGTCACTGACCCTATAACTTATAGGTATCCTGAGTGTAAGACACTATTATCCCATCAGAGGAGTCACTGACCCTCTAACTTATAGGTATCCTGTGTGTGTGACACTATTATCCCATCAGAGGGTCACTGATCCTATAACTTATAGGTATCCTGTGTATGAGACACTATTATCCCATCAGAGGAGTCACTCACCCTCTAACTTATAGGTATCCTGTGTGTGTGACACTATTATCCCATCAGAGGAGTCACTGACCCTCTAACTTATAGGTATCATGTGTGTGTGACACTATTATCCCATCAGAGGGTCACTGACCATATAACTTATAGGTATCCTGAGTGTTAGACACTATTATCCCATCAGAGGAGTCACTGACCCTATAACTTATAGGTATCCTGTGTGTGAGACACTATTATCCCATCAGAGGAGTCACTGACCCTCTAACTTATAGGTATCCTGTGTGTGTGACACTATTATCCCATCAGAGGGTCACTGACCCTATAACTTACAGGTATCCTGAGTGTTAGACACTATTATTCCATCAGAGGGGTCACTGACCCTATAACTTATAGGTATCCTGTTTGTGAGACACTATTATCCCATCAGAGGGGTCACTGACCCTATAATTTATAGGTATCCTGTGTGTGAGACACTATTATCCCATCAGAGGAGTCACTGACCCTATAACTTATAGATAACTTATAGGTATCCTGTGTGTGTGACACTATTATCCCATCAGAGGAGTCACTGACCCTATAACTTATAGATAACTTATAGGTATCCTGTGTGTGTGACACTATTATCCTATCAGAGGGGTCACTGACCCTATAACTTATAGGTATCCTGTGTGTGTGTGTGTGTGTGTGTGTGACACTATTATCCCATCAGAGGGGTCACTGACCCTATAACTTATAGGTATCCTGTGTGTGAGACACTATTATCCCATCAGAGGGGTCACTGACCCTATAACTTATAGGTATCCTGTGTGTGTGACACTATTATCCTATCAGAGGGGTCACTGACCCTATAACTTATAGGTATCCTGTGTGTGTGTGTGTGTGTGTGACACTATTATCCCATCAGAGGGGTCACTGTTCCTATAACTTATAGGTATCCTGTGTGTGTGACACTATTATCCTATCAGAGGGGTCACTGACCCTATAATTTATAGGTATCCTGTGTGTGTGACACTATTATCCCATCAGAGGGGTCACTGACCCTATAACTTATAGGTATCCTGTGTGTGAGACACTATTATCCTCTCAGAGGGGTCACTGACCCTATAACTTATAGGTATCCTGTGTGTGAGACACTATTATCCCATCAGAGGGGTCACTGACCCTATAACTTATAGGTATCCTGTGTGTGAGACACTATTATCCTATCAGAGGGGTCACTGACCCTATAACTTATAGGTATCCTGTGTGTGTGACACTATTATCCCATCAGAGGGGTCACTGACCCTATAACTTATAGGTATCCTGTGTGTGAGACACTATTATCCTATCAGAGGGGTCACTGACCCTATAACTTATAGGTATCCTGTGTGTGTGACACTATTATCCCATCAGAGGAGTCACTGACCCTATAACTTATAGGTATCCTGTGTGTGAGACACTATTATCCTATCAGAGGGGTCACTGACCCTATAACTTATAGGTATCCTGTGTGTGTGACACTATTATCCTATCAGAGGGGTCACTGACCCTATAACTTATAGGTATCCTGTGTGTGTGTGTGTGTGTGTGACACTATTATCCCATCAGAGGGGTCACTGTTCCTATAACTTATAGGTATCCTGTGTGTGTGACACTATTATCCTATCAGAGGGGTCACTGACCCTATAACTTATAGGTATCCTGTGTGTGTGTGTGACACTATTATCCTATCAGAGGGGTCACTGACCCTATAATTTATAGGTATCCTGTGTGTGTGACACTATTATCCCATCAGAGGGGTCACTGACCCTATAACTTATAGGTATCCTGTGTGTGAGACACTATTATCCTCTCAGAGGGGTCACTGACCCTATAACTTATAGGTATCCTGTGTGTGAGACACTATTATCCCATCAGAGGGGTCACTGACCCTATAACTTATAGGTATCCTGTGTGTGAGACACTATTATCCTATCAGAGGGGTCACTGACCCTATAACTTATAGGTATCCTGTGTGTGTGACACTATTATCCCATCAGAGGGGTCACTGACCCTATAACTTATAGGTATCCTGTGTGTGAGACACTATTATCCTATCAGAGGGGTCACTGACCCTATAACTTATAGGTATCCTGTGTGTGTGACACTATTATCCCATCAGAGGAGTCACTGACCCTATAACTTATAGGTATCCTGTGTGTGAGACACTATTATCCTATCAGAGGGGTCACTGACCCTATAACTTATAGGTATCCTGTGTGTGTGACACTATTATCCCATCAGAGGAGTCACTGACCCTGAAACTTATAGGTATCCTGTGTGTGAGACACTATTATCCTATCAGAGGGGTCACTGACCCTATAACTTATAGGTATCCTTTGTGTGAGACACTATTATCCCACCAATGACCATGTCCAACTCATTAGTGTGTATCTTCTGTATTTGATTCCATATTTGTTCCTGTATTGTTTTCTTCTGTTTCAGGTGATGACGACGTGTTTGTGAATCCGGCAGCCTTGGTACAGTTCGTTGAGGAGCACAGGTCCTCACCGCATGTATTACATGGTGCGGTGCAGCATCATTCAATTGTCCTTCGTCACTCTAAATACAGAATATCAACATCCTTGTTTCCAAATCCTAAATACCCTTTCTTCCTGTCTGGAGGAGGCTTCGTCTTCCCGGGACCCTCAGTCAAGCTGCTTTATCAGGCTTCCCGGAAGATTCCTGTCTTTCCACTGGATGATATATATTTTGGGTTTCTGGTGTTATCTGCCAATCTCACCCTCCAGCACAGCAGCCGGTTTTACGTGTTTGGTGTGCAATTTGAAGAGTGCACTTTCAAGCGAGCTCTTGTGGTACACAGAATCTCCCCCGACTATCTTTTAAAAATATGGAGTGCGGTTAAAGAAGCAGTATGTAAGGACACAGTATAGCCACACACAGATCCAACCAAAGACCGCTGTACCAAGTATTCGATCTCCAACAGATTTAAGGGACAGATTGGAAAAATTCCTCTACGACTTCAAAATAACTATTTATTTATTTATTTGTTTCAGTTTCCTTAAGGACTTATCCAGAAATGTAGACATCCCCCCCAAAAAAGTGTAGACAGTTATAATTAGTGGAACATGCTCAAGGATTTTATATGGCCTCTCTCATCTTCCAACCACCCAGGATACACTTCTAAGTAACTGTTTACAATATTCCCCAGCTAGTAAGCCAGATATGTTTAAATTATTTGTGGACCTTAATAGGATTGTTAGGGAGTTGTGTATAAAAAGATTCTTTGCATATAAGAATTTAAAGCTAAAGGGAATGGAAGGTGCACCTAATCTCCAAGATGAGAATTACGAGAAAGGTATCAACTTATCACAATCTCTTTTGAATGAGAATATGGATACCTCTGATTAAAAAGAAATACCGATCTTTGATGTAAACAGAGACATAAAGAAGATAATTTTAAAGAAATAAATCTAAATTGTATCCAACACAGTATAAAATGCATTTATTGGGGCATTCTATACTACTACGTTGGATGGTTTTCTGAGTATCTGTGATAAAGCGAATAGAACCTAACTGAGAGGCAACTTGAATTCCCAAGAGAGGAAAGCAAGGAACCAATTAACCAAAGACTCGTCAGTAATCATTAAGCCCGCCAATAAGGGAGGGAGAGGCGTGGTTCTTGATAGGGAGGACTATTTAATAGAAGCATTGAGGCAACTCGAAAATAAGGTTTTCTATATAAAATTGAAATTTAATCCAACTAATCAATTTTTTGGTAAATATATGTTGTGTCTTTAGAAAGGTGTAAAGGATGGGGCAATATCCAGGGACGAGATGGATTTTTTTTGGGCCCACCCTGATGTACCTACTTTTTATTATTTACCCAAAATCCATAGATCAGTCACCCACAGGCCATCCCATTATTTCTGGTGTTGGTTCCTTAATTTCTAATTTATCTTTTTTTAATAAACTCCTTATTACAAACGAACATTGTGTCCCCGAAATCATATATTAAAAATACCACACAATTTTTTTAATTTGAATTTGGTTTTATCCATTAAGTGGGAGAGTGATTATCACATGAGGGAGGAATAGCAGCAGCTAAATATTTTTTAGGAACTGATCTCAAATTTATTCTGACATGACGTGGGTTTATTTCGGAATCATATTATTTATTTTATCACATAATTATATTTTATTTGGCTCTCAGTTTTATTTGTAGGTACATGGGACTGCCATGGGCACTTAGTTTGCCCCTAGTTTTGCTAATCTATATGTGGGCCTGTTTGAGGGTGAATATATCTGAGATGGTTCATTCGGGGTGAACCTAGTGCTCTATGACAGGTACGTTGATGATTTGTTTTGTATTAGGAAAGGGGAATCCACTACTTCACAATTTTTTGTTCAGCACTTAAATAAAAATTATTTTGGTTTAAAATTCACCACTTCGTTTCATGAAAGTCAAATCAGTTTCCTGGATATTGCCCTACTCATTGAAGGGGATTGTATTATCACAAATACTTACCAAAAAAAGATTGATAGCAACAGAGAGGTAAGAGGGCCCTGCTCCCAAGCTTACAATCTATGGGACAATGGTTTGATACACAAGGGTAAGTGCTACATCATATTGAACATTTTTCCAGCTAGAATGGAATGATTACAAAGTATTTACTGGGCTGTATGTTCAGTCACACAACTATGTTGGTCAGTGGTTGTTGTCTTGTGTTAGCTGTGTAGAGGGTGTTAATAGGGTAACCTGGGGAGATTAAGATGCTCTTTGAGGAATATTATAAGCTTATCTGAAGAGGTGGGTTTTCAGAGAACACTTGAAGGTTTGAAGACTAGAGGAAAATCTTGTAGTGCAAAGAAGCAAATCTTGTGCAGAACGGAGGTGTCGAGTTGGGACATATTTTGAGACAAGTGAGGAGATGTATGTTTGTGCAATTTTATTGAAGGCCTTGTATGTTAGTAGAAGAATTTTATATTGGATTCTTTATATTGAATAAAGCATTTATGGAAGTTATGGAGATAGAAAGGTACTCACTTCTACAGGCTACTAATAATAAGAACAAATCGGTCTTTGAGAATAGATCATGAACAGTCAATTTAACTGTTGGTCTAATGACGAGGTTTTGAGGGCATCCTTTAAAGATAACCCAAGAGTAGTGTTTAGAAGAGACGTTCCACTTAAGTATAAATTAGTACTGACTGAGCATCCTTAAGAAAGAAGGTCTTGTTGGTGATAAAGTGAGAGATACAATGGATTCTCTTAACTGGCTTTCAGATAACCCTAAAGTATTTTTTAGGTAACACAAATGGTTGCATTACCTGTTCATTTGTACAAAATAAAAAACAGAATTTTATTCTTTTGTCTTTGGAGATTTTTGTTAAATTGTCAGTCGACATTTATCATTTTTGTCATAGACTTCGTGTGCGGTGTGCAATACGTGGGCTGCACCACGAGAACATTTAATGGTAGATTTCATGAACATATAAGAAATATTTGTAAAGAGAAGACACATTTTTCAGCAACATGCAGGTGTCATAGATGGTTTAAGAGTTTCTGCCATAGAACAAATGAAACCGACACCGAGAAAGGCGACCGCTTGGAAGGGAGGCCTTCTAGTTCTTTTCTATGAGATCTTTATTCCCTAAAGGGCTAAACGTCAAATCTGTTCAATTGAATGGTAATTAAAAGGGAGGATAAGGGTTGAGATTTATTAGTGTGAAGCTCCGGTGAAGTGTTTGACAACTTGGTAACTTTGGAACCGATAGTGTTATTTAAATATTGTGACTCTGATTTTAGAAAGGGATATATTGTGGATTGCCGTTTTTAATGTGGTGGCTTTTGAGATATAAATGTTGATATAAATCATGGTATAAGTGGTTAGTAAATCACCATGGATGTGTCAGGTATCAGGATCAACCCCAAGTTGAGAGGGAATCTATTGATTTCGATTAGTTTATTATCTTTTCTTTTATTTGTTTGTTTGCCCTAAGTAAATGTAATCAATTTGCCCTCGGAAAGGAATGCATTGAGGATTATTGTGTATTTTTTTTCTATTTTTTCCATTGAAGTCTATATGATAAAGGTCTATTAAATGTTAACGGCCTTCAATGAAGCCTGTGGCTAAATAAGTAAAATGCTTATCGTTCATGCAATAGGTGCTAGGTTCAATCCCACCAAGTGATGTAAGGGGAACATTTTATTATTTATTTGAATATTTTTTTTACATATTAATTTGATAGATTTACACCCAAAACATGGGCGTCACCATGATAATTAGTGATAATGAGTAGGTATAATCACTGATTTATTATATTTGTCCTGTAAGTTATTTTCAAAGTAAATGTTCTTAAAAAGTTTTATACAGTTTTTTCTGTATTCTTACTGCCATCCAAGTATTAATTAATTTTTACACTGATTGTGGAAAGATAAATTAAAGTACCCACCTGTGAATAATTGTTTGAGCAATTCTATCGGATTGCATGTGTTATTAAGGGGGGACTTTTGCCCACTGTTTCCGCCTCCGTATCTCTGATGAAACCACAAATACAAATAGTGGAGAAACGCGTAGGTGGAGCCTTTACAAGGAATGACTTTGAAATTATAAGAGGACAAAGGTACAAACAAGTGACCTGGGTCTGAGCTTGAGGAACAAGGACGGAGAGACTGAAAGTAACGTGCACCCACAGATCGTGCAGTGATCTGTGGGTGAGAGCTGCAGATCTCTGCTCGCTACGCTAATTATTGAACTCCGTTAACAAAGTATATGGTGAAAGCTATTTTTACCTACAGTCCGCAGGGGCAAATGCAGGATTTGTAGAGGGGGGTTTCCACACTACGCCACCAGTGGATGTGACCAGCATGCATGGGGGGAGTGGCTATAATTTTAGACAGTGCTTGGCGCTCTCCAACCTATCCCCATATATACATGGGCAATCCTACGTGGACTACTGTTAGGTGCACGCAGCTCTCCCTTTTCAAGCAGAGCCATGTAAACCAGGGGCAGGGTCCAGCCACCTCAATTATACAGAGCCCCAGGCTTGGAATGGGTTTCCAGGCACTAGGAAACCCCTCATTGGTTTGCCTATGCTCCAGATGAAGGAACATGTCAAACAGTTCCGTATGGTTCTAGAGGGGTGCAAGGAATGATTACAAAGTCTCTATAAGGAAAGCAATTGCCAGTACCGGCTAAGAACTGTCCCTTTGATTAAAGTCATTCCCTTTATATATGATCAATCCATTGTGTGCACTATCCGTTTAAATGGACATAATACTTACACTATATTGATGCCCTATGTTTAGATTTAAGGTGGATTGTATTTTATTGTAGTTTGTCTTATTGAATCTTTAACGGCATTATTTGCATGCTTATTAATGTCTAATATAACTGTGTATTTGAATTTAATGATTTAATACGTGGTTGGCTGATGTTATTAATGTGGGAAATACACTCGCTTCTTTTTTTATCTAATTTTATTTATCTGTTTGGATTATAACTCAATAATCTCTAAGGAGCTGCTATTATTTTTCCACTAATAAGATGATAAAATAAGTAGACTACTAGGCTGTAATACATGGTGGATGATCTCTATGTAGACACAAGTTTGAATTGGAATAAACAGAACTATGACTGTGTCCTTTCAGAGCCTGGATTGTGTCCTTGAGACACAGTGTTTATAAAGCCAGGATACAAATTGAGTTATGTGGAGAGAAACGTGAATCATATACATATAATTATATTCCTTATGACAACTTGTTTATAGCATGTCCTGTACTTCAATGTGAACAGGTCAGGACAGCTCTTTACATTTTATCCACCTATAGCTGTAGGCAGTACTTTATACTTCCTTCCTATATTTCAAATGTAAATATGAAGGAAGAAAATGTGTAAGAATTATTTTATTATAGGACTTTACCTAGTTTCTATGACGATGCTAGCAAGGCAGTTCAGGAAAGTGCCCATTGCTCTTATTCCCTTTCCCATCATTATCTCCTCCCAGAGCACTCCTGTCAATCTTATTGAGCTTTAGTATTATTATTATTAATTTTTATTTATAGGGCGCCACAAAGTATCCGTAGCGCCGCACAAGGACAAACAAGTACAAAGTGAAACAGCACAGTACAAGTAACAGTAAGCTGGGGGCTCAGGCACAGCATGAAAGAGAGGGAGGGAGGGGAAAAGTGAGTATAGGCAGGTAACTATGGCCCAAGAGGGTGGGCACAGATGACAGGTTGAGAGTCACTGAGGGGAGCGGAGAGAAGCGAGAGGAGACAGAGGGCAGAGGGACTGAGAGGAGGTGAGCTGAGTAGCTGGAGAGCGCAGTTAAAAGTGATGGAAACAGAAGGTAGGAGAGCCCTGCTCAAAGGAGCGAACAATCTAAAGGGAGGGGAAGACAGACAGACACATGGATGAGACGGAGAGACGGGAGAAACGGAGACGGAGTCGAGGAAGGGGGAGAAGGGAAGAAGGGATGAGAAAGAGAGGTAGCCGACCGGTGGGAGTTTAGGCATGAGACTGGAAGGCTTTAAGGAAAAGGTGGGTTTTTAATGTTCGTTTGAAAGTGGACAGATTAGGGGAAGTTCTGATGGAGCGGGGGAGCTTGTTCCAATGGAGGGGAGCGGCGCGGGAGAAGTCTTGGATACGTGCGTGAGAGGAGGTATTCAGAGGGGAAGAGAGGCGACGATCGTTGGACGATCGCAGTGAGCGGGAGGGAGTGTGAATAGAGATAAGGTTAGAGATGTAGGGAGCAGTGGAGTTGGTGAGGGCCTTGTAAGTCAGAGTGAGGAGCTTGAAAAGGATTCTGTAGGGGAAGGGGAGCCAGTGAAGGGCTTGGTAGAGTGGGGATACAGAGGTGGAACGGCGAGAGAGGAAAATAAGCCTAGCAGCGGCGTTAAGTACAGATCTAAGGGGAGCGAGATGAGAGAGGGGGAGGCCGATAAGGAGAAGGTTGCAGTAGTCCAAGCGGGAGATAATCAGAGAGTGGACGAGAGATTTGGTGGCATCCTGGGAGAGGAAGGGCCGAATGCGGGCAATGTTGCGAAGCTGGAAACGGCAGGATTTGGCGAGAGAGTGAATGTGAGGGGCAAAGGAGAGAGAGGAGTCGAGGATGACACCTAGGCAGCGGAGTTGGGGAACAGGGGAGATAGATGAGTTGTCAACAGTGATGGAGTGGTCAGAGGGGAGGTACGAGAGGGAGGAAAGACAATGAGTTCAGTTTTAGCAAGATTGAGTTTAAGAAATCTAGAGGACATCCAGGAGGAGATGGCAGAGAGGCATGCGGATACCCTGGAAAGAAGGGAGGGAGAGAGATCAGGAGAGGAAAGGTAGAGTTGAGTGTCATCAGCATAAAGGTGGTACTTGAGGCCGAAGGAGCTGATGAGTGCACCCAGAGAAGAGGTGTATAGTGAGAATAGTAAGGGTCCAAGGACATAGCCCTGAGGGACCCCGACTGGAAGGGAGGAAGAAGGGGAGAGAGAATCAGAGGTGGAAACAGAGAAGGAACGGTCGGCAAGGTAAGAGGTGAACCAGGAGAGGACGGTACCGGAGAGGCCAATGGACTGAAGGGTGTGAAGCAGGAGGGGGTGGTCAACGGTGTCAAAGGCCGCTGAGAGGTCGAGGAGAATCAGGAGGGAGTAGTGGCCCATGGCTTTAGCCGAGAGGAGATCGTTCGTAACTTGAGCCAGGGCAGTTTCAGTGGAATGGAGGGGGCGGAAGCCTGATTGGAGAGAATCAAGGAGGGAGTGTTCAGAGAGGTAGGTGGAGAGACGGTTGCAGACAAGTCTCTCAAGTATTTTGGAGGCAAATGGGAGAAGGGAAATGGGGCGGTAATTAGAGAGTGAGGTGGGGTCAAGATTGGGATTCTTGAGAATGGGTGAGACGAGAGCATGTTTAAAGGCGGAGGGGAAGATGCCGGTGGAGAGGGACAGATTAAAGAGGTGAGCGAGGTGGGAGCAGGTGGAGGCAGAAAGGGAGCGAAGAAGGTGAGAAGGGATGGGGTCCTGGGGGCAGGTAGAAGGGGGGAAGAAGAAATGAGAGAGTGGACTTCCTCACCCGAGGTGGGGCGGAAGGAGAGAAGGAGTTGATGGCTGGGGGGAGAGTGGAGGGGGGAGGAAGGGCGAGAGGGGGGGTGGCGGAAGAGTGGGTGGAGGAGGAGATTTCAAGTCTGATGGCCGCGATTTTAGAGGAGAAAAAGGAGGTGAAGTCAGTGGCAGATAAGGAGGAAGGGAGGGGGGGAGGTGGGGGGGACAAGAAAGTGTTAAAGGTAGCGAAGAGGCGGTGGGGGTTGGAGGACTGGGAGGAGATGAGGGATTTAAAGAAGGATTGCTTAGCGAGCGAGAGGGCAGAGCTGTAGGAGGAGAGGATAAACTTGAAGTGGAGGAAATCAGCCAGGGAGCGAGATTTTCTCCAGTGGCGTTCGGCAGTACGAGAGCATTTTTGGAGGAAACGGGTAAGTTTGGAGTGCCAGGGTTGGGGATTGGAGCAGCGATGGTGGATGGGCTGGGCAGGGGCAACCGCATCAAGGACAGAGGGTTTGGTTATAGAGGGAGGCCGCCTGATTAGGGCAGGACAGGGTGGAAAGGGGAGAGAGGAGAGTTTCGAGAGAAGAGGATAGAATAGCAGGATCAAGGGTGTCGAGATCGCGCCTGGACCGGGTAGATTTGGGTGGGGGGAGGGGTGCAGGAGTAGAGGAGAGAGAGAATGAGAGGAGATGGTGGTTCGAGAGTGTAAAGGGGGAGATAGAGAAGTCGGACAGACTGCAATGGTGGGAGAAGACAAGGTCAAGGGAGTGACCAAGGCAGTGGGTAGAAGAGGCGGTCCATTGGGAGAGGTCAAGGGAGGAAGAAAGGGCAAGGAGTTTGACGGAAGCAGGGTCGGTGGGGTTGTCAATAGGGATATTGAAGTCGCCAAGGATAATGGAGGGGATTTCAGAGGAGAGGTGGTGTGGGAGCCAGGCAGCAAAGTTGTCAAGGAAAAGGGAGGAGGGCCCAGGGGGACGGTATATGACAGAGACGCGGAGATGGATGGGGTAGAAGAGACGGATAGAGTGGACTTCAAAAGATGTGAAGGAGAGCGAGGGTTCAGGAGGAATGAGTCTGAAAGTACAGGTGGAGGATAGGAGAATGCCCACTCCACCGCCTGGGCAGTATCCAGGTCTGGCGGAGTGGGTATGTGAGCTGTGATAATCCTATCACAATGCAAGAGCTTCAGTCACGGCTTAGTAGCAAGGAATGTATGTGACATTGGCTGCAGGATATGACGTCATTGGTTGGGCGTCCAGGCCCAGGAATTAGATGGCAGAAGACGGGCATCAGGGTATCGGACACAACTGTTTGCATTTACTAATAGTTTTCACACAGGATTGACATAACACTAAATATTGTATATATAACCCTTGTGTTGGGCACAATTATCACAGAACATTTTAGGTGGCAGTCCCATTAGAGCTTACAGTTTGGGTTACACCCGGTGAAGATTTCCTCATTGAGAGGCTTACTCAGAGTTGGACAGACATTATTTTTTTGGGTGTAAGATAGTTATTTCCATACTTTAGTTATTTTCCTTATGTAGACTTTGGCTTAATACCGACTTGTTACCCTTAAGCCTGGAGAGGCTGGATGGACGGACAAGCATAGGATATAATTAGGACATAATTAGAGGTGGACATATCAGCAGATACTCCTTTTAGTAAGAGTATCACTAGCGGGACAACAATACACAATGATGATAACTGTGAACAACAGTAACTGGCCACGCTGATTGCACATTGATTCATTGAGCTGGTAGTATTTAAACCATTGGTATGACTGTGTGTTATATGAAGTCAGGGGGATCTATTGGCATGACTTAGGTGACATTTGGACTACTGCAGTACAGAAGATTTTCATTGGATTCTTAAAGGGGGAACCATCAAATGTGGAGGTATTTTCATTTAATGACATTATATGGACAATGCACCTTCCACATGTATTAATAACTGTACAGAGAGGGTAACGAGACTTTAGCATTATCGTAAAGATACTACTGTTGTTCAGCTGGGAGCGACCTGAGATGCTTCCGTCGCGACATCTGCGCCGAGATTGTTATTATATTTTTTTGTTTGCGTCTTCCCTACTTATGTTAAGCACATAACTGTGTCCAGGCTCTAAGTGGGCCCCTGAGCTTGTGATAAATCTAACATCTTCATATGGTAGCACAGGTCCTCTTATGTTTCCATGCAATCTAAATGTTCAGGGGGGGTTATTAATAAAATTGTAAAACAGAGAATTTAATTCTTGGGATTGGCTTTGATGGGTTTCCCATGTGATTGTGGATAATGAGTTGTAGTAACTCAGCGGAATAGATTTTCATTCACAAAATTATTAGCTATAGTGATGTAGGATGAATTCTTTAGAGGGAAAAGAACAACATGGAACACAAATGTGACCTCCTCATGGATGACTTCTCCATACACGTTCCAGGCACATGGACCTCTTCTCCCGGGATGATTTCAGCACTTACAGTACATAAAATTCATGTTTATAACTTTAGTTCCCCTCAAAAACTGTGTTCACTCCCGGCTGTACCTAAGTGTACGACAATATCATTATTTAGTTTAATGAGATCCATCTAGTCTGCCCATCGTTTAACCTATGGTAACCTCAAACACTATTTGATCCTTAGTTCTTTGTAAGGATATTCTGTCTATCCCAAGCATGTATAAACTGCTCTACTGTATTATCCTCTACCACCTCTGATGGAGGCTGTTCCACTTATCCACTACCCCTTCTGTAAAGTAGTGTTTCCTCAGATTTCCTCTGCCTTCCTCTTTTCTTTGCTACATTGCTTACTTGCCTTTATGTCACCTGAAATACTGACTCTTAGATGAGGAGATTTTCTTAAGTTCGGAAATCTGCTCGTTAGAAGTGCCCTCTCATCACCATCAGAGATTGGCACCTGCCCTTGCAAAAACAAAAAATACAAAACCTGCACCCATGTCCTACCTCACACACACTGTACACATACCCAACGCACAGCGGGACTATAAAATCACTGACACATTCTCATGTACATCCTACAATGTGCTGTACATGATACAGTGTACAAGGTGCCCTGAGGGACTCTACATTGGAGAGACCAAGCAGAAACGGCAATCCAGGATTAATCTACACAGCCACACAATAAAGAAGGCTCTGGACACCACCGTGGGCAAACACTTCTCTGGACCAGGACACAGTATGACAGATTTAAAAGTGTTAATACTGAAAGGGTTTTTAAAAGAATGACAAAGAGAGAAAAATCTGAGAATTCAAGCTGATAAGAACATTCCAGTCATTGACTGAAGGGCTCAACCTAACACCTGGATTTATGACCCACTACTTGGACACACTTCACACCGCACAGCAGAGTAACTCCAGATCTCTGAACTCCTAGGACTTTTATTCTTCCATCCATAATTAAAACCTCCTTTTTATTACTTTAGCTTATTTTTATGATGTATCCCCCCCCCCCCTCCTGCACAAATTGCTTGATGTAACATCTCTTAAATGCTGTGCCATTTTCTCAGTCATTCATCTGTAAACTTGCCTGATGAAGGGATCTCTGTGCTCTGAAAGCTAGCAAACATAATAATTTATTTTGGTTAGCCAATAAAGGTATCACTCCTATAATACTTTCGTCTTTTTTGACACGAAAGTATTTAACATCACAAAGATTTTTCTGGCTGTCACGGTACTGCAATAAAATTTATTTCTATTTTTTGCTACACGTACTGATAATATTTAAAAGTTTTTGAATATTTTTAAAAATATAAAATAAAATTTTACACTTCAGATTGACAAGTCATTGGGAATAAGCCACAACCTGCCAAACCATGGTGGATGGACAGTAAGTATTACACAGGAATACCTGCCCTAAAAAGACAACCTTAAAAGACCCTTCAAAGACCAGGTGAAATCGATATATTAAACCCAACATCATAACATAAGTAAACAAAAGTTGCTCATCCAGTATTGAAAATCAGCAATCCATCCGTGGAGCTCAGAGCATGGAGCTCATTCTAAAGCATGGAGCTCATTCTAAAGCATGGAGCTCATTCTAAAGTATGGAGCTCATTCTAAAGCATGGAGCTCATTCTAAAGCATGGAGCTCATTCTAAAGCATGGAATCCAGAGTAGTGCTGGTGGTTATTGATTTTTTTTGAAGGTATACTGAGCGAACAGTTAGACATCAACAAAGGTCTGATCTGCCAATAACAAGTTTCAGGATTCCCAATATAAGACCACAGAGAGAGTGTAGTGAACAAAGTGGTTTTCATTAAACACCAGTTACACAGGTTTCAGGATGCAGTGCGGTAGGTATGGCAGAAATAGCAAGAGAACTCAGTAAACAACAAATGCAGAATGCGATGGTCTGCAGGACTTTACCACAAAGCAGTGGAGATGACACCCCAGGTGTGATGGTCTGCAGAGCAAAGCATTGAAGGTAAGAGACACAGGATGTGATGGTCTGCAGCTAGATAGCAAACAAAAGCACTGGTGAGCAGGAGGTGGAGACTGCTAATAACAATCTGCAACAGGTTAGTCCTCTGTAACACTGTAGAGCTGAAAGCAGGTATTGGTGGTAATACTCTGCAACAGGTTAGTCCTCTGTAACACTGTAGAGCTGAAAGCAGGTATTGGTGGTAATACTCTGCAGCAGGATAATGCAGAAACACTGGAGTACTGGAAGCAGGTATTGATGGTAATACTCTGCAGCAGGATGATGCAGAAACACTGGAGAGCTGAAAGCAGGTATTGGGGGTAATACTCTGCAGCAGGATAATGCTGTAACACTGGAGAGATGAAAGCAGGTATTGGTGAACAGATTCAGAGTCACGACAAGCCTAGTCAGGGGTCATAGGAAGAGGTGCAAAAACGGAGGGATAAGCAGAGGTCAATACCAGGAGATCAATCAGGGCAGGACACAGGATCAGCAACACAGGTAAAGGCAACAGATGATCTGGCAATGGCTGCTGGGACAAGCAGGCTTTTATAGGTAAAGGATAGGTGCTGAGCATCCTGGAGTAACGAGCTAGCTCTGGCAGGTAAGAGAGCAGTCAAAGCACCACAGTGGCCCCCTTTTGGTGGAACAGTGGTACTACAGGCAGGATACGTGTGTGGTTGTGTGTGTGTGTGTGTGTGTGTATATATATATATATATATATATATATATATATAAAATGTGTGTATGTATATATATATATATATATATATATTTATTTATACACACAAAGGTCCACATAGTTCCTGGCAGATCGTGACAACAAGAAGTGTGCTGGAGGGTCTAACTGTTTGCTGCTGTTGGTGGTCACTGGGGGGGGGGTTTGTGTGAATTTATCCCAACATTGATTTAATGTTGGTGTTAGATGTTCAGTTTTATAGGTGGCTCCAAGCTCGTTCATCTGGAAAGTGCTAGCCTTACAGTCGGATGAGTACTATGTATCCATTTTAAAATAGCGTTGAGTCTCACTGCCGCTAATACTAATAATATATTTTTATCTGCTCACTGCATATTTGGTTGATCAGCCAAATAGCCAGCAGAAGCCCAGGGTAGGGTTCCCCTAAAAGGTATGTCAGTGTACTATTACCCTATTTGATCATTTCTTCCCACAAATTCTGAATGAACTGCCAATGGCAAAATCATTTTTGGGATGTGCTGTCTGGGGGGAGACCAGTCAAGCAACTTTATGTGGTGAGAGGTATGTCTGATGCAAGATTTTGCATTCCATGTTTTGGTAACTAGAGGGAGGGGAGGTGAAAGATAGTAGGAGCAACTGGGATAAAATGGAGATGTGGGCAAAGGAAAAGGAAGTGAAGAACTAGATGGTGGTTAGACAGGTGAGCATGAAGGTGAATTTTGAAGGATTGTCTAAAGGATTGTAGGTAGGGGAAGAGGAGGGGTAAAGAGTTGGTGGGGAGGTGCAGCACGGGAGATGTCTTGGAGGTGAAAGTGGGAGGAGGTAATGAGAGGTGAAAAGAAGTATAGGTCAGGGAAGAGCACAGTGGTCAGGTAGATTATTGTTACTTGTTCATGGATTTTAGAATTTAACAGAGAAATCAGGGGTAGTATAGGGTACAAAGTGTGGCCTTTTTATGGCTGTTTGAGAAGAAGGGGGAATGCCACAATTGGGTAAAGGCAAATTCTGAAATGTACATGTTATTTAGGAGCGATCGGTTGGTCTTGGTTATCTAGTGTTCGTTGATGTGCAGGGTCAGAGGGGTCTGAACATTTAGAATTAAGGCTGTGATGAATTGTGTATGGCCGTGCTGTCTCGAATTGTGAGCACTGTAGTTTAGGTATCTATCGCTGCTTTGTACGGAGCATAAGCAATTTTCTTTTGTTTTGGTTTATTGCAGTTTTGGTCACACAGTGGCAGCAAAGTTCCTTTTATCACAGCTTGAGTTCATGTTCAATTGTGTTGATTGAAAAGTTGTGATTATAGGGTTTTCCTGTAGAAACATAAAATGTGACGGCAGATGAGAACCGCTTGGCCCATCTAGTCTGCCTATTGTTTTATTCTCCTATGGTGTCAGTACATGTCCTCGTGTTCTAGTACTTCTCTTCCCCCCAGTGTCAGTACATTTCCTCGTGTTCTAATACTTCTCTTCCCCCCAGTGTCAGTACATGTCCTCCTGTCCTAGTACTTCTCTTCCCCCCCAGTGTCAGTACATGTCCTCGTGTTCAAGTACTTCTCTTCCCCCCAGTGTCAGTACATGTCCTCGTGTTCTAGTACTTCTCTTCCCCCCAGTGTCAGTACATGTCCTCGCGTTCTAGTACTTCTCTCCCCCCCAGTGTCAGTACATGTCCTCGTGTTCAAGTACTTCTCTTCCCCCCAGTGTCAGTACATGTCCTCGTGTGCTAATACTTCTCTTCCCTCCAGTGTCAGTACATGTCCTCATGTTCTAATACTTCTCTTCCCACCAGTGTCAGTACATGTACTCGCGTTCTAGTACTTCTCTTCCCCCCAGTGTCAGTACATGTCCTCATGTTCTAATACTTCTCTTCCCCCCAGTGTCAGTACATGTCCTCGCGTTCTAATACTTCTCTTCCCCCCAGTGTCAGTACATGTCCTCGTGTTCTAATACTTCTCTCCCCCCAGTGTCAGTACATGTCCTCGTGTCCTAATACTTCTCTTCCCCCCCAGTGTCAGTGCATGTCCTCGTGTTCTAATACTTCTCTTCCCCCCAGTGTCAGTACATGTCCTTGTGTTCTAATACTTCTCTTCCCCCCAGTGTCAGTACATGTCCTCGTGTTCTAATACTTCTCTTCCCCCCAGTGTCAGTACATGTCCTCGTGTTCTAATACTTCTCTTCCCCCCAGTGTCAGTGCATGTCCTCGTGTTCTAATACTTCTCTTCCCCCCAGTGTCAGTACATGTCCTCGCGTTCTAATACTTCTCTTCCCCCCAGTGTCAGTACATGTCCTCGCGTTCTAATACTTCTCTTCCCCCCAGTGTCAGTACATGTCCTCATGTTCTAATACTTCTCTTCCCCCCAGTGTCAGTACATGTCCTCATGTTCTAATACTTCTCTTCCCCCCAGTGTCAGTACATGTCCTCATGTTCTAATACTTCTCTTTCCCCCAGTGTCAGTACATGTCCTCGCGTTCTAATACTTCTCTTCCCCCCAGTGTCAGTACATGTCCTCATGTTCTAGTACTTCTCTTCCCCCCAGTGTCAGTACATGTCCTCATGTTCTAATACTTCTCTTCCCCCCACTGTCAGTACATGTCCTCGCGTTCTAATACTTCTCTTCCCCCCCAGTGTCAGTGCATGTCCTCGTGTTCTAATACTTCTCTTCCCCCCAGTGTCAGTGCATGTCCTTGTGTTCTAATACTTCTCTTCCCCCCAGTGTCAGTACATGTCCTCGTGTTCTAATACTTCTCTTCCCCCCAGTGTCAGTACATGTCCTCGTGTTCTAATACTTCTCTTCCCCCCAGTGTCAGTGCATGTCCTCGTGTTCTAATACTTCTCTTCCCCCCAGTGTCAGTACATGTCCTCGTGTCCTAATACTTCTCTTCCCCCCAGTATCAGTACATGTCATGTTCTAATACTTCTCTTCCCCCCAGTGTCAGTACATGTCCTCGTGTTCTAATACTTCTCTTCCCTCCAGTGTCAGTGCATGTCCTCGTGTTCTAATACTTCTCTTCCCCCCAGTGTCAGTACATGTCCTCGTGTCCTAATACTTCTCTTCCCCCCAGTGTCAGTGCATGTCCTCGTGTTCTAATACTTCTCTTCCCCCCAGTGTCAGTACATGTCCTCGTGTTCTAATACTTCTCTTCCCCCCAGTGTCAGTACATGTCCTCGTGTTCTAATACTTCTCTTCCCCCCAGTGTCAGTACATGTCCTCGTGTTCTAATACTTCTCTTCCCCCCAGTGTCAGTACATGTCCTCGTGTTCTAATACTTCTCTTCCCCCCAGTGTCAGTACATGTCCTCGTGTTCTAATACTTCTCTTCCCCCCAGTGTCAGTACATGTCCTCGTGTTCTAATACTTCTCCTCCCCCCAGTGTCAGTACATGTCCTCGTGTTCTAATACTTCTCTTCCCCCCAGTGTCAGTACATGTCCTCGCGTTCTAGTACTTCTCTCCCCCCCAGTGTCAGTACATGTCCTCGCGTTCTAGTACTTCTCTTCCCCCCAGTGTCAGGACATGTCCTCGCGTTCTAGTACTTCTCTTCCCCCCAGTGTCAGGACATGTCCTCGTGTTCTAATACTTCTCTTCCCCCCAGTGTCAGTACATGTCCTCGTGTTCTAATACTTCTCTTCCCCCCAGTGTCAGTACATGTCCTCGTGTTCTAATACTTCTCTTCCCCAGTGTCAGTACATGTCCTCGTGTTCTAATACTTCTCTTCCCCCCAGTGTCAGGACATGTCCTCGCGTTCTAGTACTTCTCTTCCCCCCAGTGTCAGTACATGTCCTCGTGTTCTAATACTTCTCTTCCCCCCAGTGTCAGTACATGTCCTTGCGTTCTAGTACTTCTCTTCCCCCCAGTGTCAGTACATGTCCTCGTGTTCTAATACTTCTCTTCCCCCCAGTGTCAGTACATGTCCTCGCGTTCTAGTACTTCTCTTCCCCCCAAAGTCAGTGCATGTCCTCGCGTTCTAGTACTTCTCTTCCCCCCAGTGTCAGTGCATGTCCTCATGTTCTAATACTTCTCTTCCCCCCAGTGTCAGTACATGTCCTCGTGTTCTAATACTTCTCTTCCCTCCAGTGTCAGTACATGTCCTCGTGTTCTAATACTTCTCTTCCCCCCAGTGTCAGTACATGTCCTCGTGTTCTAATACTTCTCTTCCCCCCAGTGTCAGTACATGTCCTCGTGTTCTAATACTTCTCTTCCCCCCAGTGTCAGTACATGTCCTCGCGTTCTAATACTTCTCTTCCCCCCAGTGTCAGTACATGTCCTCGTGTTCTAATACTTCTCTTCCCTCCAGTGTCAGTACATGTCCTCGTGTTCTAATACTTCTCTTCCCCCCAGTGTCAGTACATGTCCTCGCGTTCTAGTACTTCTCTTCCCCCCAGTGTCAGTGCATGTCCTCGCGTTCTAGTACTTCTCTTCCCCCCAGTGTCAGTGCATGTCCTCGCGTTCTAATACTTCTCTTCCCCCCAGTGTCAGTACATGTCCTCGTGTTCTAATACTTCTCTTCCCCCAGTGTCAGTACATGTCCTCGTGTTCTAATACTTCTCTTCCCCCCAGTGTCAGGACATGTCCTCGCGTTCTAGTACTTCTCTTCCCCCCAGTATCAGTGCATGTCCTTGTGTTCTAATACTTCTCTTGCCCCCAGTGTCAGTACATGTCCTCGTGTTCTAATACTTCTCTTCGCCCCAGTGTCAGTGCATGTCCTCGCGTTCTAATACTTCTCTTCCCCCCAGTGTCAGTACATGTCCTCGTGTTCTAATACTTCTCTTCCCCCCAGTGTCAGTACATGTCCTCGTGTTCTAATACTTCTCTTCCCCCCAGTGTCAGTACATGTCCTCGCGTTCTAGTACTTCTCTTCCCCCCAGTGTCAGTACATGTCCTCGCGTTCTAGTACTTCTCTTCCCCCCAAAGTCAGTGCATGTCCTCGCGTTCTAGTACTTCTCTTCCCCCCAGTGTCAGTGCATGTCCTCATGTTCTAATACTTCTCTTCCCCCCAGTGTCAGTACATGTCCTTGCGTTCTAGTACTTCTCTTCCCCCCAGTGTCAGTACATGTCCTCGTGTTCTAATACTTCTCTTCCCCCCAGTGTCAGTACATGTCCTCGCGTTCTAGTACTTCTCTTCCCCCCAAAGTCAGTGCATGTCCTCGCGTTCTAGTACTTCTCTTCCCCCCAGTGTCAGTGCATGTCCTCATGTTCTAATACTTCTCTTCCCCCCAGTGTCAGTACATGTCCTCGTGTTCTAATACTTCTCTTCCCTCCAGTGTCAGTACATGTCCTCGTGTTCTAATACTTCTCTTCCCCCCAGTGTCAGTACATGTCCTCGTGTTCTAATACTTCTCTTCCCCCCAGTGTCAGTACATGTCCTCGTGTTCTAATACTTCTCTTCCCCCCAGTGTCAGTACATGTCCTCGCGTTCTAATACTTCTCTTCCCCCCAGTGTCAGTACATGTCCTCGTGTTCTAATACTTCTCTTCCCTCCAGTGTCAGTACATGTCCTCGTGTTCTAATACTTCTCTTCCCCCCAGTGTCAGTACATGTCCTCGCGTTCTAGTACTTCTCTTCCCCCCAGTGTCAGTGCATGTCCTCGCGTTCTAGTACTTCTCTTCCCCCCAGTGTCAGTGCATGTCCTCGCGTTCTAATACTTCTCTTCCCCCCAGTCTCAGTACATGTCCTCGTGTTCTAATACTTCTCTTCCCCCAGTGTCAGTACATGTCCTCGTGTTCTAATACTTCTCTTCCCCCCAGTGTCAGGACATGTCCTCGCGTTCTAGTACTTCTCTTCCCCCCAGTATCAGTGCATGTCTGTCACGGGCACTAGGAGTCTTTACCCAGGGATCACCAGATGGTAGGCTTACCAGAGCAATGTAGATGGTAATAGCGTACTCTGGTAGCTGGGTGATCACGGAACATGAAATGATGGCCGATGAGATGCTCAGGAAAGTCTATGACTAGCAACACTGGTAATAATGAGGCAATAATACACAAGGAACTGTATGGACAAGGCACGTGAAGGTAGTCAGTGGTCTGCGATAGCAAGTTGTACCACTGCTATAGTGAGGAGGAATGTCCAACAGAAACAAGGAGGTGATGAGAGTCAGCGGTCTGCGGGTAGCAAGTTGTACCGCTGTCAGAGTGAAGGAATGGAATCCAAATGGAGGTATCCGGGTAGTCAGTGGTCTGCGGTAGCAAGTTGTACCACTGCTATGTGAGAGGATAATGGAACAGGTGATACCGGAAACAGGGATCAGTGGTCTGGCATCAGCAAGTTGTACCACTGAATATATATGTGAGGAGGTGCACAAGGGAAGGCTGCAACACAGGATATACACAGGCACCTTATACACGATCCACAGTAATATGCACAATATAGATATATATATATATAAATGACTGAGCAGGTCTGCAATCTAGAAAGTCTCTTGAAGTAGTCCAGCACAATGATAACACAGTCAATGATAGCAATAGACTCAGCGGATAGCAGACTCCAGAGAGAACCAAACACAGTCCAGCAAGATATGCAATACACAGCACAGTCAATGAGAAGTATGCATACCGTGGTTCAGCAGTAGCAGTCAGATGAGAATGCAGCGGTACCTGAGCGGCTGGAGGCCGACTGGATAGGAAGTCCCTGGATAGGTGAGGCAGCGGTCTAGCAGGTGCAGAGCACAGGTGAGTAGACCAACAGGGACACGAATCCACAGGAGTCAGCAACACGTGGAACTGGACTCAGAAGGGACCCAGGAGAATGGAGATGATCCAGCAGAGGGTAGTAGATGAGATACAAATCCAATGCTGTCAGGAGGGTAGAGACCAGTGGAACACGTGAAGGCGCGGAGAGCGGATCAGCAGGAGATGGACGATAGCGCTGACCACAGCAGCAGGACTCAGCGGCACACGGAGGTAACCAGTAGCAACCACAGGAACCAACAGCGATGGGACACAGGAGTGCAGCGCAGGCCAGGAGCTGTTGATCACGAAGTGTAGCAGATAGTAATGCAAGCGGCAGTCTCGAGGAAGATACAACAGAGATGAAGTAAGTCTGCAGTGCACAGGGCAGCGGATAGGAATCAGCTGGCAGTCACGATGATGAACACAGGCGAGTTGCAAGCAGGAGACTGTAGTGCACGGAGGCAGTGGATAGTAATCAGCTGGCAGTCACGATGATGAACACAGGCGAGTTACCAGCAGGAGACTGTAGTGCACGGAGGCAGCGGATAGGAATCAGCTGGCAGTCACGATGATGAACACAGGCGAGTTGCACGCAGGAGACTGTAGTGCACGGAGGCAGCGGATAGGAATCAGCAAACAGACTTGATGAGAAGCAGGTGAGTGAAGTAAAAGCTGGAGTGCACGGAGGCAGCGGATAGCAATGAGCAAACAGTCACAATGATACAGTTGATGGTAGAAGTGGTATGGGAACCACAGTAGTAGAAGTGGTTTAGAAGACTGTAGTGCACGGAGGCAGCGGATAGGAATCAGCAAACAGTCACGATGATACAGTTGATGGTAGAAGTGGTATGGGGACCACAGTAATAGAAGTGGTTTGGAAACCACAGGGATAGAAGTGGTTTGGAAACCACAGGAATCAGCAGCGCTGAATACACGAGGAATACAGGAACACCTTCAGAGACTCATGGGGAATGAGACTCCAAGATCAGGCAACGTGGTGTTGACCACAGGTGCTTAATATAGGGAGTGTTGCCTGATCTGCCAATTGAGTTAAAGGGGTATACACTGAAGTATAGAAAAGGGCTGCGCATGCGCAGACCCTCAGGATGGTGGACGGCCACGGTTCCTAAATGTCCGGGAAGAGGCACTCACGGTCCGGTGAGTGACAATGTCCTTGTGTTCTAATACTTCTCTTGCCCCCAGTGTCAGTACATGTCCTCGTGTTCTAATACTTCTCTTCGCCCCAGTGTCAGTGCATGTCCTCGCGTTCTAATACTTCTCTTCCCCCCAGTGTCAGTACATGTCCTCGTGTTCTAATACTTCTCTTCCCCCCAGTGTCAGTACATGTCCTCGTGTTCTAATACTTCTCTTCCCCCCAGTGTCAGTACATGTCCTCGCGTTCTAGTACTTCTCTTCCCCCCAGTGTCAGTACATGTCCTCGCGTTCTAGTACTTCTCTTCCCCCCAGTGTCAGGACATGTCCTCGCGTTCTAGTACTTCTCTTCCCCCCAGTGTCAGGACATGTCCTCGTGTTCTAATACTTCTCTTCCCCCCAGTGTCAGTACATGTCCTCGTGTTCTAATACTTCTCTTCCCCCCAGTGTCAGTGCATGTCCTCATGTTCTAATACTTCTCTTCCCCCCAGTGTCAGTACATGTCCTCGTGTTCTAATACTTCTCTTCCCCCCCAGTGTCAGTACATGTCCTCGTGTTCTAATACTTGTCTTCCCCCCAGTGTCAGGACATGTCCTCGCGTTCTAGTACTTCTCTTCCCCCCAGTGTCAGTACATGTCCTCGTGTCCTAATACTTCTCTTCCCCCCAGTGTCAGTACATGTCCTCATGTTCTAGTACTTCTCTTCCCCCCAGTGTCAGTGCATGTCCTCGCGTTCTAGTACTTCTCTTCCCCCCAGTGTCAGTGCATGTCCTCATGTTCTAATACTTCTCTTCCCCCCAGTGTCAGTACATGTCCTCGCGTTCTAGTACTTCTCTTCCCCCCAGTGTCAGTTCATGTCCTCATGTTCTAATACTTCTCTTCCCCCCAGTGTCAGTACATGTCCTCATGTTCTAGTACTTCTCTTCCCCCCAGTGTCAGTGCATGTCCTCGCGTTCTAGTACTTCTCTTCCCCCCAGTGTCAGTGCATGTCCTCATGTTCTAATACTTCTCTTCGCCCCAGTGTCAGTACATGTCCTCGTGTTCTAATACTTGTCTTCCCCCCAGTGTCAGGACATGTCCTCGCGTTCTAGTACTTCTCTTACCCCCAGTGTCAGTACATGTCCTCGTGTCCTAATACTTCTCTTCCCCCCAGTGTCAGTACATGTCCTCATGTTCTAGTACTTCTCTTCCCCCCAGTGTCAGTGCATGTCCTCGCGTTCTAGTACTTCTCTTCCCCCAGTGTCAGTGCATGTCCTCATGTTCTAATACTTCTCTTCCCCCCAGTGTCAGTACATGTCCTCGCGTTCTAGTACTTCTCTTCCCCCCAGTGTCGGTGCATGTCCTCATGTTCTAATACTTCTCTTCCCCCCAGTGTCAGTACATGTCCTCATGTTCTAGTACTTCTCTTCCCCCCAGTGTCAGTGCATGTCCTCATGTTCTAATACTTCTCTTCCCCCCAGTGTCAGTGCATGTCCTCATGTTCTAATACTTCTCTTCCCCCCAGTGTCAGTACATGTCCTCGTGTTCTAATACTTCTCTTCCCCCCAGTGTCAGTACATGTCCTCGCGTTCTAGTACTTCTCTTCCCCCCAGTGTCAGTACATGTCCTCGTGTTCTAATACTTCTCTTTCCCCCAGTGTCAGTACATGTCCTCGTGTTCTAGTACTTCTCTTCCCCCCAGTGTCAGTGCATGTCCTCGCGTTCTAGTACTTCTCTTCCCCCCAGTGTCAGTGCATGTCCTCGTGTTCTAATACTTCTCTTCCCCCCAGTGTCAGTGCATGTCCTCGCGTTCTAGTACTTCTCTTCCCCCCAGTGTCAGTGCATGTCCTCGTGTTCTAATACTTCTCTTCCCCCCAGTGTCAGTACATGTCCTTGTGTTCTAATACTTCTCTGCCCCCCAGTGTCAGTACATGTCCTCGTGTTCTAATACTTCTCTTCCCCCCAGTGTCAGTACATGTCCTCGTGTTCTAATACTTCTCTTCCCCCCAGTGTCAGGACATGTCCTCGTGTTCTAATACTTCTCTTCCCCCCAGTGTCAGGACATGTCCTCGTGTTCTAATACTTCTCTTCCCCCCAGTGTCAGGACATGTCCTCGTATTCTAATACTTCTCTTCCCCACAGTGTCAGTACATGTCCTCGTGTTCTAATACTACTTTTCCCCCAGTGTCAGTACATGTCCTCGCGTTCTAGTACTTCTCTTCCCCCCAGTGTCAGGACATGTCCTCGCGTTCTAGCACTTCTCTTCCCCCCAGTGTCAGGACATGTCCTCCTGTTCTAATACTTCTCTTCCCCCCAGTGTCAGTACATGTCCAGGGGGTAAATGTATCAATCTGCGGGTTCTTCAACACCCGCGTGTTCAGCCTCTTCCGCGATTAAATTTCAAGCGGTGCTGCATTGTAAAGGGTTAAAGGGTCTCTTCATTCTTACAGATGAAAGAAGAGAATGTAATGATACAATAAAGCAAGGGATACAGGCAGAAGTGGTCAAACAAGTCAAAATGGAATGTAAGCTCCCTTCAACGAAGGAGGTGAGTTAAGTATTGGAAAATGTACTTGTGAATCGGAGGTGGCTGTGCTAGCAGCAGAAGTGACAGTATAGATTTGGAATACCCACAAGGGGGGCAGTGATAAAGCAATAATTTAAATGTCATACCTACATAATGAAGAAAATTAAAAAGATATAAAAGGTTTTATTTACAAAAATAGACACATGAGCAAGTAACACAGGTTACACAAGCTTCAGAGAGTTGAACGATCACGTTTTCCATATGTCAGATACTTTTACTACAATCAAGAAAAAGAAAGGATTTATAAAAAGGACAATCCCAAAGCCCATACATCTAAGTTTACATCTGGGCATTGATAGGAACTCCCAAGTCAGTACAGTGAAATTTGGGAACTACTCAGAAGGCCAGGTGTTCGCTGGAGCCCCTAGTGGTGGGGACAGACTGGGCTGCGGGCCGACCGAGGGTTGAGTAGCGTTTACTGACTTAAAGGCGTTTCCCAGGAGTGATTGGTGGACTGTATATAAGAGAAATCCAAGGTCCAAAGGTCACAGGCACAGATGCAATATCCAAGGGCAAGCGAAGGGTCAAACTCACAGGCAGAGAAGCAAAATCCGAATTCCAGGCAAAAGGTCAAGGTCAGAAGAGAAGGGTCACAGGTCCAATAACAAGCAGGGGTCAAACACGGGTGGTCAAATCTAAGGTAGCAGGAACCTAAACGGATAGTACAAGCAGGCAGCAGGACTAAGGACAGAACGCTATAACCGGCAGTGAGGCTAAGTCCTCACTGCCTTAAATAGTACTGATGGCCAATCAGGACACAGTCCAGAATGTGTCCTCAGCTGCAGCATAATAAAAATGCAGATCCTGCAGCAAATGGAAGCAACAGAGTGCCAGCGGTAACCTAACTCCCTAATCAGCCCTGATTGACTGATCCACAACAGCCTTGCATGGCTGACTCAAATTCCCCCTATGCGCACGCGCCCGGCTGTTTGGCAGCTGGCCGAGCGCGGCGCCAGAAGCTCCCCTGCGTCCCGGTTGTTGCCCAGGCAACCGGGACGCTGAAACCGGAAGTGATGCCCTGGTTGCCGTAGCAACAGACGGGGCGTCCCCAGAGAACCAGGAAAAGTCGCGGTGGCGCCCGCGGCCGCCGTGATCTCTAACAGTACCCCCCCTTGAGGAGGGGTCAAGGGACCCCGACTTCCAGGTTTGGAAGGAAATCTCTTAAAAAATTCCCTAAGGAGTTTCTCAGCGTGGAGACGCTTCTGCGGTATCCAAGATCGCTCCTCAGGGCCATAACCCTTCCAATGTACGAGGAATTGCACTCGACCTTGAACTTTCCTTGAGTCAAGGATTTTTTCAATAATATATTCATGGTCTCCGTTCACCATCAGAGACCTGGGCCTGTTAGAGAGAGACCGATTAAACTTGCTGGGAGCAGCGAATTTCTTCAGAAGCGAACAATGAAAGGTCGCAGGTATTTTTAAGGAAGTGGGTAGTTTTAATCTAAATGCCACTGGATTAATTTTCTTCTCAATTGGAAACGGTCCAATGTATCGGGGCCCCAGCTTCCTACAAGGTTGCCGCAACTTGATGTTCCGTGTGGATAACCAAACCTGATCTCCCACTTTCAATGAACAAGGTCTACGGTGACGGTCAGCGAAGATCTTGGATTTTCGGGAAGCTTGACCTAGTGCAGCGTGCACCTTTTTCCAGACGGACCTTAGCCTGGCCGTAAAAGCAGGCGTTCCGGAATCCCCGCAGGGAACAGTAGTAGAAAATGAGTTGGATTTTGGGTGAAACCCGAAGTTGCAGAAAAATGGGGAAGTGTGAATAGTGGAATGGCAAGAATTATTGTACGCGAATTCTGCCCAGGGCAAGAGAGAGGACCAGTTATCGTGGAATTTAGACACATAGATGCGCAGAAACTGTTCCAGAGCTTGGTTCGTCCTCTCTGTCTGTCCATTCGACTGGGATGATACGCTGAGGACAGACTGATAGAGATCCTGATGGAATTACAAAAGACTTTCCAAAACCGGGCAATAAACTGGGATCCTCGATCTGATACGATATCTTCAGGAGTCGCATGAAGACGAAAAATATGCGTCAAAAACAAGGTGGCCAAGGTCCTGGCATCCAGTAACTTGGGCAATGATATAAAATGTGCCATCTTACTGAACCGATCCACAACTACCAGGATGGTGTTATGTCCTGCGGATACTGGTAGGTCAACAATGAAATCCATCGACAAATGAGTCCAAGGCCTGCTCGGCGCTGGCAAGGGTAACAATAGCCCAGAAGGACGATTCCTATTCGTTTTGTTTTTAGCACACTCAGGACAAGCCCGAACATAATTCTCCACATCGTCTGACAAAGTGGGCCACCACCACCAATGAGAAAGAACCTCAATAGTCCTACGGATTCCCGGATGGCCAGCAGAGTGGTTGTTGTGGCCTTCAATGAGAACAGATTTCCTTAAATGTACTGGGACAAATAATTTGTTGACCGGTGTCTGAACTGGAGCGATTATCTGGAAACGCCGGATAGTTGCCCCTAGATCCTGGATGAGTCCAAGATGAACAGTAGTTGTAGGAACAATAGGCAACGGGTCAGGAGACTGAGGATGATGGGCCAAAAAACTTTGAGACAAGGAATCGGCCTTAGCGTTTTTAGAACCTGGATGGAATGTAATAATGAAGTTAAATCTGGTGAAAAATAAGGCCCAGCGGGCCTGCCTAGGATTCAGGGTTTTAGCGGTTTGGATGTATTGGAGGTTTTTATGGTCCGTGAAGATGGTGATGGTATGAGTAGCTCCCTCTAACCAATGTCGCCATTCCTCCAGTGCCAACTTAATGGCCAACAATTCACGATTGCCGACATCGTAATTACATTCGGCAGACAAAATTTTTTTAGAAAAGAATGCACAAGGATGTAATTTTTTGCTCCTTGGGTCTTTCTGAGAAAGGATGGCGCCAGCACCAATATCTGAAGTGTCCACCTCTACAATGAACGGAAGTTCCGGATCAGGATGTCTTAGCACTGGAGCAGAAATGAAAGCAGCTTTGAGTGCCGAGAAACTTGCCAATGCCTCCGAAGGCCACTTTGCTGGGTTAGCTCCCTTTCGAGTGAGGGCAGTGATAGGAGCCACTAACGAGGAAAAAGAGTCAATAAACCTACGGTAATAATTTGCAAATCCGAGGAACCTCTGGATCGCCTTCAGATTAGTAAGGAGGACCCAATCCTGGATTGCTCGAACTTTGGCAGGGTCCATTGCGAATCCTGATGAGGAGATGATATATCCTAGGAATGACACAGTGGCCACCTCAAATTCGCATTTCTCCCTTTTTGCAAATAGGTGATGTTCCCGTAATTTCAGCAGAACCTGGCGAACATGCTGACGGTGCTGAAGTAAAGACTCAGAGTAGATTAAAATATCATCCAGATACACAACTAATGTTTTACCCAGGAACTCTCGTAAGACATCGTTGATCAGGTCCTGGAAAACTGCCGGAGCGTTGCATAACCCGAATGGCATCACCAGATATTCATAATGTCCCGACTGGGTATTGAAAGCAGTCTTCCATTCATCCCCCTTCTTGATTCGAATAAGATTGTAAGCCCCTCTGAGGTCAATCTTCGAAAATATAGTGGCAGATTTTAATTGATCAAACAAGACCGAAATCAACGGTAATGGGTACATATTCTTAATAGTGATGTTATTCAGTCAACGGAAATCAATGCATGGTCTAAGACTGCCATCTTTTTTTTACACGAAAAAGCAACCTGCGCCTACGGGAGATTTAGAAGGACGTATGAATCCTTTTTTCAGGTTTTCCTCCACATATAGCTCCATGGCCTGAGTCTCCGGAATGGACAAGGAGTATAACCGCCCTTTGGGCAACTTGGAACCCGGGACTAAATCAATGGCGCAGTCATATTCTCGATGTGGTGGAAGGGAATCAGCTTTCCTTTTGCAGAACACATCAGTGAAGTCCTGGTAAGGTACCGGCAACAAGTCTGGACTAGGCTGTAGGATTCTAAGCGGCAGGGTCAAGCAAGACGTGGAACACTCGGGAATCCAACGAGTAATCTCTCCACTTTTCCAGTCAATAAGGGGATTATGACTGCAAAGCCAGGGATACCCCAATATCAAAGGAGCAGAGGGAAAAGTGATAAGATAGAAGGAGAGCTCCTCCGTATGGAGGACTCCTACAGACAACCGAACCATTGGAGTCCTAGCGAGAATCCTTCACCCAGGCAAGGGGTTACCATCCAAACCACATGTGGTGATGCTTGATCCTAACTAGATATGTGGAATATCAAGCGTCTGAGCCAAATGTATATCCAGGAAATTACCAGCCGCACCACTGTCAAGAAAAGCTTTCAGGTCCATGGATCTCTCACGGAAAGTTAGACGTCCAGGGACTAATAAAGAATTTTCTGAAGAGGTAATCTGAAGACCCAAGCGCACCTCTTCACCTGCACTTAGGCTTTGGAGTTTCCCGGCTTGTTGGGACATGAACGAACTAAGTGGCCTGGTTGACCACAATACATACACAAGCTTAGTGAGCGTCTTCTGGAGCGTTCCTCCGGAGGCAAACGGTAAGCGCCCAACTGCATGGGTTCAGAGGAATCGGGCAAAGTGTTATCGAGGTTAGCGAAAATGTCCATAGGAGCAGAGGACTCCCGTTCAGCCTTCCTCTCTCTGATCCGACGATCAATTTTTATAACAAGTTGCATCAAATTCTCCAGCGTGTCGGATATCGGATACTGGACTAAGGAATCCTTAATTTGCTCGGTAAGTCCTAAGCGAAATTGACTTCGCAATGCTGGGTCGTTCCAGGCGCTATCAGTGTACCATCGCCGAAATTCCGCACAATACTCTTCCGCTGAGCGACGTCCCTGCCTTAGCGTACGGAGATGAGCCTCAGCTGAGGCTACCCTGTCCGGGTCATCGTACAATAACCCTAGAGCTTGATAAAAGGCATCCACAGACTGTAAGGCTGGACATGTGGAAGGCAAGGAGAAGGCCCAAGACTGAGGGTCGCCCTGGAGTAAAGAGATGATGATCCCTACCCTCTGTTGTTCGGAACCAGAGGAACGTGGTTTCAGACGAAAGTACAACTTGCAGCTCTCTTTGAAATTACGGAAGGCTGGCCTGCTTCCATAGAATCGGTCAGGCAAATTCATCTTAGGCTCCGGTGTGTCACCAGCGGGAACTTGCTGGAGCTGCCGGCCTCTGGAAGCCTCTTCTTGGACTGCCAGGCACTGGGATAAAGTCTGCACCACTTGGGAAACCACCTGTATCTGGTTGGCCAGAATCTGGGCTGGGGACAGATTCGACTCCTCTCCGTCCATGGCCGGTTATAACCGCCTCCACCTCCTTCTGCTCCACCACCGGCTCCACCGCCTCCTCTTCCTCCTGCACCACCACCGCCCTCACCTCCTCCTGCACCACCATCGCCTCCACCTCCTCCTGCACCACCACCGCCTCCACCACCTCCTCTTCCTCCTGCACCACCACCACCTCCACCAGCTCCACCTCCTCCTGCACCACCAACACCTCCACCTCCTTCTGCTCCACCACCGGCTCCACCACATCCTCTTCCTCCTGCACCACCACCACCTTCACCTCCTCCTGCACCAACACCACCTCCTCCTGCACCACCACCGCCTCCACCTCCTCTTGCACCACCACCTCCTTCTGCACCACCACCAGCTCCACCACCTCCTCTTCCTCCTGCACCACCACCGTCTTCACCTCCTCCTGCACCACCACCGCCTCCACCTCCTTCTGCACCACCAGCGGCTCCACCACCTCCTCTTCCTCCTGCACCACCACCGCCTCTACCAGCTCCACCTCCTTCTGCACCAGCACCACCTCCACCACCTCCTCTTCCTCCTGCACCACCACCGTCTCCATCTCCTCCTGCACCGCCTCCACCTCCTCCTGCACCACCACTGCCTCCACCACCTCCTCTTCCTTCTGCACCACCACCACCTTCACCTCCTCCTGCACCACCACTGCCTCCACCACCTCCACCTCCTCCTGCACCACCACCGCCTCCACCTCCTCCTGCACCACCACCACATCCTCTTCCTTCTGCACCACCACCGTCTCCATCTCTTCCTGCAACGCCTCCACCTCCTCCTGCACCACCACTGCCTCCACCACCTCCTCTTCCTGCTGCACCACCACCACCTTCACCTCCTCCTGCACCACCACTGCCTCCACCACCTTCACCCCTCCTGCACCACCACCGCCTCCACCTCCTCCTGCACCCCCTCCACCTCCTCCTAATCCTCTTCCTCTGCCTCTCGTCTTTCACGATTCCTATGGTCTGTTAGAATAAATATTACATATAAGTGTATTGTTAAAGTTCAACCTGGTTCTCAATTATATACATGTAGTCAGATGATATTGTGATCTGACATTGTTAAACATGTATTTTCAGCAGAGATAAAGATAATCTTTACCAAAAGGATTTAAACATGACAGACACACACCGCTTTCTGTAATTGCTGTAACAATGTTTGCGTAAGGCTTAGGGATGTTGAAATCTCATTATCACTTATATAATTAAGTTCAATTTGTTTATTTTTTGGGCCCATGAGGATTAAATCGAGCATATAATTAGTGACAGATTAGGGACATATATTACAGGAGGTATTTGTGTTGGTGCTGCTAATATGTGAAAATCATCTTAGGTCAACTGGGGTCATTGGGCACCAAATTTGCACAAAACTATATTAGAAATATAACACATCTGACAATTATATTATAATTGTTTGGAAGTTAATGTCAGCACTGTGCCTGCGTGGTTCTTACTCCTTCCTTACAGGGGTATCACTGGGACCATGAGTTTGAATCCCAAACAGACCTTATCGGTCTGGAGTTTGGGCCTCTATCAGTAAGGTAGTAAAACTAATAAAGCAGAAATATGTCACATGTACAAAAGCAGTTCGTATTGGAGCGGGAGGTACATTTATAATCTGGAGACAGATGAAGATGTTGGGTAGGACATGTCTGTTGCTGACATTTTACAAATCGACTCAAAATAAATCAAGTATGTGGATAACACTATTTTACACCATTAATAGAGAACTCACTTCTCTCAATCTCCTGCCATAGCTCCTGCAGAAGCTGTGGCTGGCTCCAGCGCAGGTCACTCCATCGCCTCTGCAGTTGGACGATGGAGCGCCTGCAGTGAAACCGCCTACAAATGTGGTGGCACACCCGCTGGTATGCCCGCAGCTTTATCTCGTTGGAGATATACCTGCCTGTGGGCATACAGTCCATTTCCTGGGCAAGGAGCCGCAGTTCGCGCCGAGCAAAAGTACTAGCCCTCATTTTATCTCTGGACTCTGCTCTGTGATTGGTTCTCATAGCGCGTGTGGGCGAGCTCACATCACTCGGGGATCTTTTCTACACCTGTGTGCAAAATGTCTCCCTGTCATTCAATTATCGTATCCTAGCAGAGGGGGGGAGGAGACGGAGCGATGAGACGTGTACTCCGGACTTAGCAATTAGCATGAGACACGTACACCTGGAGTGACAGTTAAATGTGTATTTTAATCCAGCTGTTCTCTTCCTTCAGTCCTGCTATTTTCTGATGAATTTTGGCAGACACATTTGTTTTTTTTGGACTGCTAAGAGAGTTTTGGAGTGAGCACTATTTGATATGTCTCAATAGATATTACATAGCTGGTTAGTAATAGGAACATAACTTGTTCTACAGAAAGCAATGTTAGTGTATGTGTAACTTCGCATGAGTCTCGTTTTGCTCTATATGCAGGTAATAAGTGTCTCATTCATAACAACACTCTGCTAGTGGGTTTCCACCACAAAACCCAGGAGTAAGCAGACGATAACATTGTTGGCCTGAATCATTGAAATGTATATAGAGAATAATTTTTGACCAAAAAATAAATGTAAAATATCACAGTCACTATCAATAATCCTTAGGCCTCTCTATTGACGTCTCCTTAGATTTTGGATCCAAATATCTTTGTGCCTTTTTGGAGCTCAGGGGCCCGAGTTGGATATTGGTGAGGACTGTGTCCCTTAAACAATGCGGATTAAGTAGCCATAGGAATGGAAACTGTCGGATTGACGGTCATTATTCTGGTCCTCTGAAGGGGGTGAGGGGCGTTACGGATGTATGAGAAGTATATACCGCTATTCGCAATTACTGACACCTGTATCTGTAACGTTTTTAAACTTTCTTGCGTGGAGTGTTTTACTGATGCTGTACAGGCTATTCACTCCTTTCCTGTTCTCTGCTGTTTGATTTGCCATTCAATACGTTTTGATGTTAAAAACATTAGTGGGGTGAGTACAATGTAATATAGGTCAAAATATGTTTTTGTGGTGCTTGTAAAAAGGTGAATATATCTGACTTTAGATTATCCACTTTGACATGTTGTAAACGTTACAGGTGTATAATTGGAATGCACAAGGATTTACTAATGTGCATGTACTTGCAAACTATGAAGGAGCCTGAGGAGTGCATTGTTTTGCTTAAGGGGGGGGCAGATTAAACAAACTTTTTTTTTAGACATTTGTGGCTTTTTCTTCTTTTTTATCCCTTTCTTTATATTATAGATAAATATGTCAGATGCAGGGCCAAGTTCTCCACCAGGTAATTTGCACAACGCGGCGCAAGAATTTCTCAGATACAGAAATTGAAACTCTTATTGAAATGGCAATTGAATAATTCCATGTAACCACCACACGCCTGTCCGCTTCTGAAAAATCTAGAAGATGGCAAGAAATCCCAGTACAAGTGAACTCCGTGGCTCCATGCCGAAGGATGCCCCGAGAAATGCAGAAACGGTAATATTATTTACTTTTCAAATAAAAAAATAATATTTTGGTTTAGTGTAAACATAGTACAGGTCAGGTGACTGTAAACTTGAGACAATTTTTGCCAGTGTGTGTTATTTATACTTGAAGGCCAGATTTGTACCTAGGAAATGTCCATTGTGGTGTCAAAGTGTAGGCAGAAAAATTTAGGGTTGGGTACTATATAACGAAAGTGTAAAATCCGACACTACTTATAACACTGCACCTTCCAACGTAGACTTTCCACAATTGCGGCACCGGAAGAAGCCGGCAGCGGTTGATGATGTCTCATTGAAGAGACTCAGTGTGATCCGAGTTGTTTAGGTAATAATTTAAGGAGGCAACGTGTGTACAAGGTTCATTACTATACCATGTACCTTGTATGTATATATATATATATATATATATATATATATATAATGTATTTATCTCATTTCTACAGCAGGGCTTACTATAGACGAAAGTTAAAAAAATAAATAATTGAGGGAAGGAGGCACACTCGAAGAACTGGTGGCCACCAGCAGATCTTGAATTAACCCCACTGGAGGAGCGAGCCAGTATCTGCTTTACAGAGGAGTCTCTGTTTGGGGTGGGCAGGATTGATACCGGCTGCGACCCACCACTAACACGACCGTTACCTCCACTAGGTAAATTCGGATTATACACTAATTGTGTCTGTTAATGTTTCTGTTGTGTTTAGGACCATGTGGCACCTCTATCAGTATGTGGCTTAATGCCACCTCGCCAATAATACTCAGTTCGTGCAGCACATCACAATGGCTCTTAATTCCACACTGATTCTCCAATGTGTAAATCTGTTGGTAAAATCTAACCATAAACATAATTATGGCTCTTTGATAATTAAAAACCAAAATATACTGATTTTTCCAGGGTGCTATGTCGGAATATCAACGCATGTTTGTTGCTGCATTCCCTAAAGTCATAATCATCTAAATGGATGCATCACAATTGCCATTAATTAAAATAGTAAACCTGTAGGTTTTATTTTTAAAAAACTGCTTTGTTTTTATTTTTACAGAGCGGGAGGAGGTGGAGGATGCGGCTGCGTCTAACATACAACTAGTGGGGACGCCCGCCCGTGAGGTTGAGGACCCTCGGAGGGAGGATACACGACTCTCGAGGCATCAGACACATTCGCACATAACCCAACATGTCCAATCCTCCACTCAGTCCATTGAATCCCACGTCTGTGATATCTCCACTACACTCACCTGTATGGGGCACAAATTTGACCACCAAGTGACCACTTTAGATTCAACCCACACAAATATGTGCAACCTCTTGTCACAAATCTTACTGCATCAGCACACTTCACAACGTCCTCCACTTAATGACACTCCTTCACCCAAGTCAACACTGAACACACACGTTATCTTCTCAACCCCAAATCCTCATCTCCCTCATCCTAATCTTTCACCCCTTTCTATTCCTCTGGCCCCTCCCCCTTCCCTGGCCCCTCCCATTCTATCGCTCCTCCCTCTTCTCTACCTACTGCCCCTTCTCTGGTTTCTGCCCCTTCTCTTGCTCTGGCACACCCCTCGGCACAACGCCCTGGCTACCCCCTTGCCCCATCATCACGCCGTTGGTCCCACCCTGCTGACCAAGAGAGCTCTGATGCTTCCTCCGAACCCTCAACAACATGGGTGACTCGGAGCCAGGCCCATCTGGCCACAACTAAATCGGTCAAAAAAAGGGGGGAAAAAATTATTTTTTTATTTTATTTTTATAATTTTAGTTTTAATTTTTAATTTGAATTTGTCTAATGCTAATAAAATTAGACTTTCACAAATAACTCTTTGTTTTTAGTTTATTGTCTAAATATTATAATTTAATGAAAAATGGGAACATATTGTTGTTTGTGAGTACACTATAAATCACTACACTGAGCCAATATAACTTAAAGCGCTAATATCCAAGCACCAAAATGACTGTTTCCTATACAAATGGGCTAGCAATGTGTTAGCAAAGTCGAAATCAATTTATTATTGTTGTACATTTTTGGGTGAGTGTAAGCAAACACATACACAAGCACCCCCCCTCCCAAAACAATAACACCAAACTCCAGGGTACATGGTAGATGCAAATCCCAAATTTAGGGGACTCAAATTGTTTGCGGCACCGGGACAAGTGTGTAACGTAAGAATATATTTGAACTAGTGAGCAGCATGGATGCTTTATTGTGGCATTTCTTACAAATAAAGATACATTTAGAGCTGTCTGTTCCTTATTGCGAGGTTCATAAATATGTGTGTACCTCTTAAAGCAGATCAAGCAAAGGTTTTATTGTCCTGCGGTCTGTGTTGTATGTACAGGTTTCTTTTCTGCCCGTATGTGACTAATTCATTAAGGGAATAAATGAGGCATTATGCAGTTTAGCCAAAAAATGTTGCATTGTAGAGCGCCTTAAATTTACAATGTGTGGTGCGAATGCCAGAAACACTACGTGAATGGATTTAATTAATTAATCAAGTAGTCTCCGGGACCAAACCATGTTACAATGTAAGTGGTGCGAATGTTTGTAGCATTTTGACCATAAGTTTTCCTTGCTTTTGATTTTCATGTAGCACGCAAATGTCCACATTAGATTTCATGGTATAAAATTAGACCAATAGTATTTGTGTGGATTACATAAAACAGACATACTGCAACTTATATATAAAATAGAGCACTCATCTGCACCACTTACATTGTAGCATGGTTTGGCTCTTGAGATTACTTGCAGACATTTTTAAAATAAAACTCCTTAGGGAATCAGGGGATGAATTTGAGTAGGGTTTAGGCTTGTCCTAGTAGAGCTGAACATATTTTTGTTTTGTGGTTTGGATGGCCGATGTGAATAATTTAGCACCTTTTTTGGATTTGGGGGAAAATAAAATTTGTATCCCCCCTTGCTTTGTGACATGGTCGTGCTAAGTGTCACATTGTAGTCCTTTCCTTTCCAACTCAGTCCCTCTAGGTCACAGTATGGCCGTACAGCCAGGGGAAAATCCCTGACCTAGTAGTACTAATGCTACTTAGGTACAACCTGCCCATGTTGGACCTAGACTGCCCCAGTGTGAAGTTTCATTATGATCACACACTGCTTAGTGAAGGGAGATATTTATAAATGCACATGGGTGGAAACCCCTATGTGGAGGGTGGAGGGTTCACATCTCCCTAGGGAATGTGTGGCATAGGTGAGTACTCAGGGCTTCTCTGTCATTCTGGACGGTGGACACTATACTGTGTGAGGGCAAGTATATAGTTGTATGATAGTGAAATAAATATAGTGTATATATATAGTATATATACTACAAGGCTGGACTGACAGACACCTAATACACAGAACGTATAGTTATCACTGGCCTTGCCCCTGTGTGGTTGTGATGAGATAGGGTTGTCAGGACCTTGAAAATGGGGACAAAAGGGATTATATCTGCGCTAATACCCAGTTCAGTAGGAGGTGGCTGCCAAAGATGGGGACAGTGTAAAAGGGGGGACCCCTCCCCCTGGTTGGATATCAAAGGACCACAAGAAAAGACTTGAGGTAGTTTGTTGTAATCATTAAGGTATATGTCAGAGACCAATAGGTATTTAATTAGGTCCATACAAGAACACAAGGGTTAAATGGAGATGTATACTCCATATTCCAATATCATGGTACTGGTTTAAATTTATAATAATACATGCAGCAGGTAAGCTGACACCAAAAGTTTTGATTCCAAAAACGAACACAATCCGCTCGTTTTACAGTGATGGCACAAAGTATATAGTGACTTGCAGCAATCTAGCCGATATAAAAGGTTCTATTCATGAACACAAATTACTCACTAAACGTGATAGTCCAGGTTGATAGTACAAGTAATAAAGTTCAGCCCGATGGTGTGCATCGATTGAAGCAGGTCCCGAAGGATAATGAATATTTGCAGTATCACACGCTGTGGGTAATATTCCCCGAACTGATCACATAATAAAAAGTAAATAAGATGGATGCGAGTCACTGAACGCCAAAGGTGCACAAAGCTCCGGTGTGTCACAGGAGGGTGAAGAAGGTGAACTTACCCCGCTCCTGGAGGGCCCGCTCTGCAGATGCCTGTTCCAGGAGGCCGCTAAGTGGTTCTCCGTCCGTGTTGCTCGGCATCCAACTGTCAAGTGAAAGTACGTGATCCGCGCATGCGCATGCAGCAGTGTGTATCCGATCTGTACAGACGTGCAGTTGATGTGGCAATACAAAAGTGTAGATGATAGTTGATGCTGGTAAATCCATTTGGAATTCCTTACCTACGCATTTCGCCCAATAATAGGCTTCCTCAGGGATGTGTGGAGGACAAAGGCCACTTTGCCTCCCTTATATAGTTGTTTAAACGGAGTTGACCAATAGAAAGTCTTTATAGTCCAGATGTATTAATTAGGACTTTTCAATGGGTAAATTCAATATATGGCAGCAAATTAGTGTACATGGTATTGAATATATATGAAATTCCTAAATCGAGATCGAGAATGTTAAAAAGTTGCAAACATATCCTCTATTTCTCTAAAGGATAAAATTGTGATGGTACATAATAAATAAATAAACATAAAGTGTACACTAGTGAAAGCTGTTAAGCTCAAAGTCAATATTGAGGCCTCGTGGTGTTAAAGTCTTGAGCGTATAGATCCATTTACTCTCCTCACGTGACATGGACCGAATGAAATCACCCCCCCCTCCATGATTTTTTCACTTTGCAAATGCCTAGGAATTCAAGCACTGAGGGGTCTTTATTATGGAAGAGGGCAAAATGACTTGAGACACTATGTGCCTCAAATCCCTTTTTGATGTTCCTTTGGTGCTCACTGACACGGGTATGTAGATCTCTTGCAGTCCTTCCTATATACTGTTTTCCACAAAGGCATTCGAGCATATATATCACCCCCTTGGTGTCGCAAGTGATTTTATCTTTAATGGTGTACGTGACACCTGTAACAGTTGCAGTAAAAGTATTAGCAGGTTTTGTGTCTCAAGTCATTTTGCCCTCTTCCATAATAAAGATCCCTCAGTGCTTAAATTCCTAGGCATTTGCAAAGTGAAAAAATCATGGAGGGGGGGTGATTTCATTCGGTCCATGTCACGTGAGGAGAGTAAATGGATCTATACCCTCAAGACTTTAACACCACGAGGCCTCAATATTGACTTTGAGCTTAACAGCTTTCTCTAGTGTACACTTTATGTTTATTTATTTATTATGTACCATCACAATTTTATCCTTTAGAGAAATAGAGGATATGTTTGCAACTTTTTAACATTCTCGATCTCGATTTAGGAATTTCATATATATTCAATACCATGTACACTAATTTGCTGCCATATATTGAATTTACCCATTGAAAAGTCCTAATTAATACATCTGGACTTGAAAATGGGGGTTTAGCCTGCTGGACGCCCCTTCTCATCCAAACTGTGTTTAATAACACTTGGGATGTAGTGTATTATACAGGTATGTATGTGTTTTATGCCTATTAACGTATTGTTAAATGTTGTCAGGTGGGGTGGCCCACACGAATACTATTGCCTTCTGTTTGAGTACTGTAATAGGCCTCCTGGACGTTGTGTCTCGCACTACCTAATATAATGTTCTTCCTTGTTTTTTTGCTCATAAACTGCTTTCAGCTGCCGGAGCCTCTGCTGCATTTAACTATTAAAAGTCACCAAGTGATCAATATTTTTCTTGCAATGTGGTTTATGACTCAAATTTTCTTTGTTCCTTTTGTAATGTTAATATTTACATATAAAGGAGCAATTACATTTAGCAGGAAGTAGAATAAGCGCGTGATACCTGAAGACATTTCCTCATTGACATGATGGCAAAACCAGCAGGCACGAATTATGTTGGCAACCGGTTTCGCTACTATGTCAATGAGGAACTTTTTCATGCAGGTTTATTTTACATTGTTGATAGCATCGTGCTGTGTCTTTGTGTGTACATAGACCGAGAATCAAATGTCTTCAGCGATTGTATCGAGCACCATTTTCAGTTCCTGTTAAATATAATTGGTGATCTAACATCATTTGGTGTCAGTTAACGTTGATTGAGGTATTGATCCTTAGATAACAATTTTAATCAGTCTATGCGATGGAGCTGATGACTGGTATTCATGTGTCTCTTTCTATAAAACCTGGGCTGGACTCAATTTAGTAACGCAACGACTCCCGCTATTAGTTTTACCCCACAGTGCGAGATAGCGCCACTTCCTTATAAAAGCCTACTGTTATATCATTGGTGACCTCGTTCCCATCTCCTTTCCCCCTTTTCTCCATTGTATTTATTCCCCTAATTAGTGTAAAAACATGCGTAAAAGCCCTGATTGCTGCAGGATATATGAATTAGGAGATAATCCTGGGAATCCAACCAGTCCATTCCCCTCGTGGTGGCAGTGCCACATGAATGCTGCCAGTTACACCCGAGACATTTGTTAATCCCACTAATGAATAGAATCCCCCATTCAGTGACCATTACACTCGCTGTTTCTCTGCAGGAAGGGAAAAAACATCACTGTCTGTTTTCTTAAAGCTGTGAATAACTAGAACAGATACAGAGAAAATGATGACTGTAGAAAAAGTGTCCACAGTTATTACTATCGGCTGTAAACCAGCTGACGCAGCAAAGTGTAACACACCCAGAAGCCTGGCGAATCCGGATATCAGCAGATCTGTGGGTCATCCAGATAAAGGTCATAGATTGATTTAGAGGATAAAAGATCAGTTTTTATCCAGTGGTCGAAGTGGAAATTTAGAAGTGGCGGTAAAGAAACTTGGAAAGTAACAGGATGGAAATTTAGAAGTGACGGTATGTAAATTTAGAGGGTAACAGTATGGAAATTTAGAGGGTAGCATTTATGTTCTTAATAAATCAGGCTTTATGTGTTTAGGCTTTAAACCTGTTACGGACAATATGTTCTGTCCTGCCTTAGAGAACGTGTTAAATGAACAACACTGCATTGTTATTATTCTGCCATGTGTATTACTGTGATACCCTGTAAATGCACCTGTGAGTCTTGTCTATAGCGGGGGTAGGGGGTGGTATTCCAGGTTACTAAGGGTTGTTGTAGGATAGCACCCACGACGGAGTTTTCAGATTCTTTTTATATAGAAGGGTTGTCTTCCGCTCAGCAGTAAAAGGTCTATGATTCGTGCTTTTCATCCTGTAAATCCTGTATATCAGGTCTGGTGTGATTCACATCCAATGCTTTCTAACAGTGCAGAGAAACGTGTCCTATGGGTCCGGTGTGCAATGATCTATAGCCAAGAGACATAGACTAGGACACACAGTGAGGGTGCGAGGGGTACTGAGAGCTCCTGGCTATGCACACAGTGAGGGTCCGAGGGGTACTGAGAGCTCCTGGCTATACATACAGTGGGGGGTCCGAGGGGTACTGAGAGCTCCTGGCTATACATACAGTGGGGGGTCCGAGGGGTACTGAGAGCTCCTGGCTATGCACTGGCCAAGAGACATAGACTAGGACACACAGTGAGGGTCCGAGGGGTACAGAGAGCTCCTGGCTATACATACAGTGGGGGGTCCGAGGGGTACTGAGAGCTCCTGGCTATGCACACAGTGAGGGTGCGAGGGGTACTGAGAGCTCCTGGCTATGCACTGGCCAAGAGACATAGACTAGGACACACAGTGAGGGTCCGAGGGGTACTGAGAGCTCCTGGCTATGGACACAGTGAGGGTCCGAGGGGTACCTAGAGCTCCTGGCTATGCACACAGTGACGGTCCGAGGGGTACTGGGAGCTCCTGGCTATGCACACAGTGAGGGTCTGAGGGGTACTGAGAGCTCCTGGCTATGCACACAGTGACGGTCCGAGGGGTACTGAGAGCTCCTGGCTATGCACACAGTGAGGGTCCGAGGGGTACAGAGAGCTCCTGGCTATGCACACAGTGGGGGGTCCGAGGGGTACTGAGAGCTCCTGGCTATGCACACAGTGACGGTCCGAGGGGTACTGGGAGCTCCTGGCTATGCACACAGTGAGGGTCTGAGGGGTACTGAGAGCTCCTGGCTATGCACACAGTGACGGTCCGAGGGGTACTGAGAGCTCCTGGCTATGCACACAGTGACGGTGCGAGGGGTACTGAGAGCTCCTGGCTATGCACACAGTGACGGTCCGAGGGGTACAGAGAGCTCCTGGCTATGCACACAGTGACGGTCCGAGGGGTACTGAGAGCTCCTGGCTATGCACACAGTGACGGTCCGAGGGGTACTGAGAGCTCCTGGCTATGCACACAGTGACGGTCCGAGGGGTACTGAGAGCTCCTGGCTATGCACACAGTGACGGTCCGAGGGGTACTGAGAGCTCCTGGCTATGCACACAGTGACGGTCCGAGGGGTACTGAGAGCTCCTGGCTATGCACACAGTGACGGTCCGAGGGGTACAGAGAGCTCCTGGCTATGCACACAGTGAGGGTGCGAGGGGTACTGAGAGCTCCTGGCTATGCACACAGTGACGGTCCGAGGGGTACAGAGAGCTCCTGGCTATGCACACAGTGAGGGTCTGAGGGGTACTGAGAGCTCCTGGCTATGCACACAGTGACGGTGCGAGGGGTACTGAGAGCTCCTGGCTATGCACACAGTGAGGGTGCGAGGGGTACTGAGAGCTCCTGGCTATGCACACAGTGAGGGTGCGAGGGGTACTGAGAGCTCCTGGCTATGCACACAGTGACGGTCCGAGGGGTACTGAGAGCTCCTGGCTATGCACACAGTGACGGTGCGAGGGGTACTGAGAGCTCCTGGCTATGCACACAGTGAGGGTGCGAGGGGTACTGAGAGCTCCTGGCTATGCACACAGTGACGGTCCGAGGGGTACTGAGAGCTCCTGGCTATGCACACAGTGACGGTGCGAGGGGTACTGAGAGCTCCTGGCTATGCACACAGTGACGGTCCGAGGGGTACTGAGAGCTCCTGGCTATGCACACAGTGACGGTGCGAGGGGTACTGAGAGCTCCTGGCTATGCACTGGCCAAGAGACATAGACTAGGACACACAGTCTGGATAGCGTTGTTATGTAGTGATGAGCAGGTATTTAGGATGATTTAGGGCCTACGAAGATCACTACTGATTATTTCTGTGAATAAAATAATCATAAATCATTTAAAGAGTTTGGACCTAGGTTTGGAATACTGTAAGAGATAAATTAAGATAGAGGTATATATTGGAATCTCAATGACATTTTCCTGCCCATACAATGCTCAGGCTTTAGGGGAACAAGGTCATTAGATATACTGTTTTAACTATATATCTGACTAATATGAGATCCTTTAATATCAGAAACACTGGACTGAGTCCCAAAAAAAGAATTTAAGCAACCAGTGAGATTAACATCATCACCACCAGTTTCTTAGTCCTCACATTGGACTATTGTACTATTGTGAGGACTAATTATATGTGTATCACATCTTTCCACTCACAGATCAGTGAGACTCAAATAAGGAACCTAATTGTCCATATCACTCCATAGAGCCTGGAAACTGGGTCTATATCAAAGTGCATAACACAAAGTCTTCTCCAGAGCTGAGGTGGACTGGACCATACCATGAGCTCCTGGCTATACATACAGTGGGGGGTCCGAGAGGAACAGAGAGCTCCTGGCTATGCACACAGTGAGGGTTTGAGGGGTACCTAGAGCTCCTGGCTATGCATACAGTGACAGTCCAAGGGGTACTGAGAGCTCCTGTCTATGCACACAGTGAGGGTCCGAGGGGTACAGAGAGCTCCTGTCTATGCATACAGTGACAGTCCGAGGGGTACAGAGAGCTCCTGTCTATGCACACAGTGAGGGTCCGAGGGGTACTGAGAGCTCCTGGCTATGCACACAGTGGGGGGTCCGAGGGGTACTGAGAGCTCCTGGCTATGCACACAGTGAGGGTCTGAGGGGTACTGAGAGCTCCTGGCTATGCACACAGTGACAGTCTGAGGGGTACTGAGAGCTCCTGGCTATGCACACAGTGGGGGGTCCGAGGGGTACTGAGAGCTCCTGGCTATGCACACAGTGACGGTCCAAGAGGTACAGAGAGCTCCTGTCTATGCACACAGTGAGGGTCCGAGGGGTACTGATAGCTCCGGGTTATGCACACAGTGAGGGTCCGAGGGGTACAGAGAGCTCCTGTCTATGCATACAGTGACAGTCCGAGGGGTACAGAGAGCTCCTGTCTATGCACACAGTGAGGGTCCGAGGGGTACTGAGAGCTCCTGGCTATGCACACAGTGGGGGGTCCGAGGGGTACTGAGAGCTCCTGGCTATGCACACAGTGAGGGTCTGAGGGGTACTGAGAGCTCCTGGCTATGCACACAGTGACGGTCTGAGGGGTACTGAGAGCTCCTGGCTATGCACACAGTGGGGGGTCCGAGGGGTACTGAGAGCTCCTGGCTATGCACACAGTGACGGTCCAAGAGGTACAGAGAGCTCCTGTCTATGCACACAGTGAGGGTCCGAGGGGTACTGATAGCTCCGGGTTATGCACACAGTGAGGGTCCGAGGGGTACAGAGAGCTCCTGTCTATGCATACAGTGACAGTCCGAGGGGTACAGAGAGCTCCTGTCTATGCACACAGTGAGGGTCCGAGGGGTACTGAGAGCTCCTGGCTATGCACAAAGTGGGGGGTCCGAGGGGTACTGAGAGCTCCTGGCTATGCACACAGTGAGGGTCTGAGGGGTACTGAGAGCTCCTGGCTATGCACACAGTGACGGTCTGAGGGGTACTGAGAGCTCCTGGCTATGCACACAGTGGGGGGTCCGAGGGGTACTGAGAGCTCCTGGCTATGCACACAGTGACGGTCCAAGAGGTACAGAGAGCTCCTGTCTATGCACACAGTGAGGGTCCGAGGGGTACTGATAGCTCCGGGTTATGCACACAGTGGGGGGTCCGAGGGGTACTGGGAGCTCCTGGCTATGCACAGAGTGAGGGTCCGAGGGGTACTGAGAGCTCCTGGCTATGCACACAGTGGGGGGTCCGAGGGGTACTGAGAGCTCCTGGCTATGCACACAGTGACGGTCCGAGGGGTACAGAGAGCTCCTGTCTATGCACACAGTGAGGGTGCGAGGGGTACTGAGAGCTCCTGGCTATGCACACAGTGGGGGGTCCGAGGGGTACTGAGAGCTCCTGGCTATGCACACAGTGAGGGTCCGAGGGGTACTGAGAGCTCCAGGCTATGCACACAGTGGGGGGGGGGGTCCGAGGGGTACTGAGAGCTCCTGGCTATGCACACAGTGAGGGTCCGAGGGGTACAGAGAGCTCCTGGCTATGCACACAGTGACGGTCTGAGGGGTACAGAGAGCTCCTGGCTATGCACACAGTGACGGTCCGAGGGGTACTGAGAGCTCCTGGCTATGGACACAGTGAGGGTCCGAGGGGTACCTAGAGCTCCTGGCTATGTACACAGTGACGGTCCGAGGGGTACTGAGAGCTCCTGGCTATGCACACAGTGACGGTCCGAGGGGTACTGAGAGCTCCTGGCTATGGACACAGTGAGGGTCTGAGGGGTACTGAGAGCTCCTGGCTATGCACACAGTGAGGGTCTGAGGGGTACAGAGAGCTCCTGGCTATGCACACAGTGAGGGTCTGAGGGGTACTGAGAGCTCCTGGCTATGCACACAGTAACGGTCCGAGGGGTACTGAGAGCTCCTGGCTATGCACACAGTGAGGGTCTGAGGGGTACTGAGAGCTCCTGGCTATGCACACAGTGAGGGTCTGAGGGGTACTGAGAGCTCCTGGCTATGCACACAGTGAGGGTCTGAGGGGTACTGAGAGCTCCTGGCTATGCACACAGTGAGGGTCTGAGGGGTACTGAGAGCTCCTGGCTATGTACACCGTGAGGGTCCGAGGGGTACTGAGAGCTCCTGGCTATGCACACAGTGAGGGTCTGAGGGGTACAGAGAGCTCCTGGCTATGTACACCGTGAGGGTCCGAGGGGTACTGAGAGCTCCTGGCTATGCACACAGTGAGGGTCCGAGGGGTACAGAAAGCTCCTGGCTATGTACACTGTGAGGGTCCGAGGGGTACTGAGAGCTCCTGGCTATGCACACAGTGAGGGTCCGAGGGGTACTGAGAGCTCCTGGCTATGCACACAGAGACGGTCCGAGGGGTACTGAGAGCTCCTGGCTATGCACACAGTGAGGGTCCGAGGGGTACTGAGAGCTCCTGTCTATGCACACAGTGAGGGTACGAGGGGTACTGAGAGCTCCTGTCTATGCACACAGTGAGGGTCCGAGGGGTACTGAAAGCTCCTGGCTATGCACACAGTGAGGGTCCGAGGGGTACTGAGAGCTCCTGTCTATGCACACAGTGAGGGTACTAGGGGTACTGAGAGCTCCTGGCTATGCACACAGTGATGGTCCGAGGGGTACTGAGAGCTCCTGGCTATGCACACAGTGAGGGTCCGAGGGGTACTGAGAGCTCCTTGCTATGCACACAGTGTGGGTCCGAGGGGTACTGAGAGCTCCTGGCTATGCACACAGTGAGGGTCCAAGGGGGGGTGAGAGCTCCTGGCTATACATACAGTGGGGGGTCCGAGGGGTACTGAGAGCTCCTGGCTATGCACACAGTGAGGGTTCGAGGGGTACTGAGAGCTCCTAACTATGTACACAGTGAGGGTCAGAGGGGTACTGAGAGCTCCTGGCTATGCACACAGTGAGGGTCCGAGGGGTACTGAGAGCTCCTGGCTATGCACACAGTGAGGGTCCAAGGGGGGGGGTGAGAGCTCCTGGCTTCGCACACAGTGAGGGTCCAAGGGGTACCTAGAGCTCCTGGCTATGCACACAGTGAGGGTCCGAGGGGTACTGAGAGCTCCTGTCTATGCACACAGTGAGGGTCCGAGGGGTACTGAAAGCTCCTGGCTATGCACACAGTGAGGGTCCGAGGGGTACTGAGAGCTCCTGTCTATGCACACAGTGAGGGTACTAGGGGTACTGAGAGCTCCTGGCTATGCACACAGTGATGGTCCGAGGGGTACTGAGAGCTCCTGGCTATGCACACAGTGAGGGTCCGAGGGGTACTGAGAGCTCCTTGCTATGCACACAGTGTGGGTCCGAGTGGTACTGAGAGCTCCTGGCTATGCACACAGTGAGGGTCCAAGGGGGGGTGAGAGCTCCTGGCTATACATACAGTGGGGGGTCCGAGGGGTACTGAGAGCTCCTGGCTATGCACACAGTGAGGGTTCGAGGGGTACTGAGAGCTCCTAACTATGTACACAGTGAGGGTCAGAGGGGTACTGAGAGCTCCTGGCTATGCACACAGTGAGGGTCCGAGGGGTACTGAGAGCTCCTGGCTATGCACACAGTGAGGGTCCAAGGGGGGGGTGAGAGCTCCTGGCTTCGCACACAGTGAGGGTCCAAGGGGTACCTAGAGCTCCTGGCTATGCACACAGTGAGGGTCCGAGGGGTACTGAGAGCTCCTGGCTATGCACACAGTGAGGGTCCGAGGGGTACTGAGAGCTCCTGGCTATGCACACAGTGAGGGTTCGAGGGGTACTGAAAGCTCCTAACTATGCACACAGTGAGGGTCAGAGGGGTACTGAGAGCTCCTGGCTATGCACACAGTGAGGGTCCGAGGGGTACTGAGAGCTCCTGGCTATGCACACAGTGAGGGTCCAAGGGGGGGGTGAGAGCTCCTGGCTATGCACACAGGGAGGGTCCAAGGGGTACCTAGAGCTCCTGGCTATGCACACAGTGAGGGTCCAAAGGGTACTGAGAGCTCCTGGCTATGCACACAGTGAGGGTCCGAGGGGTACTGAGAGCTCCTGGCTATGCACACAGTGAGGGTCCGAGTGGTACTGAGAGCTCCTGGCTATGCACACAGTGAGGGTTCGAGGGGTACAGAGAGCTCCAGGCTATGCACACAGTGAGGGTCCGAGTGGCACCGAGAGCTCCTGGCTATGCACACAGTGAGGGTCCAAGGGGTACCTAGAGCTCCTGGCTATGCACACAGTGAGGGTCCAAAGGGTACTGAGAGCTCCTGGCTATGCACACAGTGAGGGTCCGAGTGGTACTGAGAGCTCCTGGCTATGCACACAGTGACGGTCCGAGGGGTACTGAGAGCTCCTGGCTATGCACACAGTGAGGGTCTGAGGGGTACAGAGAGCTCCTGGCTATGCACACAGTGAGGGTCCGAGGGGTACTGAGAGCTCCTGACTATGCACACAGTGAGGGTTCGAGGGGTACTGAGAGCTCCTGGCTATGCACACAGTGAGGGTCCAAAGGGTACTGAGAGCTCCTGGCTATGCACACAGTGAGGGTTCGAGGGGTACAGAGAGCTCCAGGCTATGCACACAGTGAGGGTCCGTGTGGCACCGAGAGCTCCTGGCTATGCACACAGGGAGGGTACGAGGGGTACTGAGAGCTCCTGGCTATGCACACAATGAGGGTACTAGGGGTACTGAGAGCTCCTGGCTATGCACACAGTGAGGGTCCGAGGGGTACTGAGAGCTCCAGGTTATGCACACAGTGAGGGTCCGAGGGGGGGGTGAGAGCTCCAGGCAAGGAACACAGTGAGGGTCCGAGAGGGGGTGAGAGCTCCTGGCTTCGCACACAGTGAGGGTCCGACGGGGGGTGAGAGCTCCTGGCTATGCACACAGTGAGGGTCCGAGGGGTACTGAGAGCTCCTGGCTATGCACACAGTGAGGGTCCAAGGGGGGGGGGGGGGTAAGAGCTCCAGGCTATGCACACAGTGAGGGTCCTATCACATGCTCCCTCCTCCTCATGTACATAAATCACATGAGTTTACAAATCACAACCCGCCACGAGATTGACACACTCCTGTAACACCCTGTGCTGCTGTTAACATTCCGATGACCGATTGGTGAATGATGAGCTGGAGATGAAGATTAAATACAGTAAACTCGTCAGATCCTAGTCATAAGCACTATTACCATCATCCAATCATGTGACACCCTCCTTGGACAGGAACGCCCATTGCTTCAGAGGGTACATAGTCTCCCAGGGGCAATTACATAAAAAGATAGAGGACTGTAATCCCCGCTGAAGAAAAACTAAACAGAACTCGAAACAAGCAAAATACAGCGCTATGGTGTCTAGAATAAATCAGACTATTAAAAATATATAGAAATATAATTAAAAATTAACAAAATATCAGTAGAGAAGAACATAACAAATGAGTAACTTTGCACCTGGACAAAACCATGTTGCATTGGAGGGGCAGGTCAATTTAAAATGTGAGTACAGATTTATAGTTGGGGTAGGGCATGTCCTAGATCAACTTTAAATTTCAGTGTAAAAATAAAGCTATCAATTATTTGTGTGCTACATGAAAAGCAGCCAGTGTTTATCTTATGTGCAAAATAATATACTAGTTTTCATCCCTTTCATTGTAACATGGTTTGTCCCAGAGAAAATTGACTCCTTTTCTTGCCTTACTTTCCTTAATGACTCAGGTCCGTAATATGTATCGTTTCTCAAATGCAGCAATTGATTAATCACTTACGGGGACTACGGCCCCAATCCCACAGCCGGAGTCCTAATCGAGTCTCTGCGATACGTGTCCGCAGTGGAACCAAAAGTCCTAACAGAATAAGAATTAGTGCAGCTTACAAACTGCAAGAACTCTCAGAGAGAACCAGTCCAATGCGCAGGCTCCACTGTCATATAATCAGAGCAGATCGTTACGAGGGCATAAGATGATAACAGACAGACACAACCGTGGGTTTTCATGTAACAATGATGTAATAAGGGATCTCTAGAAATGTTCAGCTCTTCAGACCAAAATCAGATCAGCCCCAAAGAAACTTTATGTAATTTGATCCTTGCCGTCTGATGTAGCTGGATACGCCCCGCTGTGATCTTCTTATCAGCGCTGATGGCACAAAGTGTACAGTATGGAGTCAGTGATCACTTTATTGCTGTTACTTAGATTCCAAATCTGCAGATATCATCATCATCATCATCATCATTTATTTATAAAGCGCCACTAATTCCGCAGCGCTGTACAGAGAGCTCAATAACATCAGTCCCTGCCCCATTGGAGCTTACAGTCTAAATTCCCTAATATACACACACACAGAGAGGGGGACAGACAGACAGAGAAACTGGGGTCAATTTTGATAGCAGCCAATTAACCTACCAGTATGTTTTTGGAGTGTGGGAGGAAACCGGAGCACCCAGAAGAAACCAATGCAAACACGGGGAGAACATACAAACTCCACACAGATAAGGCCATGGTCGGGAATCGAAGTCATGACCCCAGCGCTGTGTGGCAGAAGTGCTAACCACTGAGCCACCTTACAAAACCGCGTTTTATGCATATATGAAAAATCCCTTCTACAGAGTGTCGTAACTTTGTGTCAAATAAGGAGTCAGGAGATATAATAATGACATAGAGTCAGGTTTATTAACTCTCATGTACACGCATCAAACAGTCAAAGTAGATCAGACGGTGTATAGGCAAAAATCTTGGCATCCCGGCACAAAGGGGCATTTTGGTTGGCATTTACACAGATTGAATAACTATTAAATAAGTGTAATGAAGTAGGATCTAGTGCTAATCTAGGTTGGCGCTGGCCGACCAGAGGTGCGGAGTCTAATCAAGATCAAGAGCCGCCGCAAGGATGGACTTAGCTGCCGAGAGCTCACATGCTGCGGTCCTCTGGCCTGCCCTAAGATGTAGCATTTGGGGGAAGGAGAACCCAGGTATGTAGGAGGTGGATGAGAGTTGTAGTCAGACAATGGAGTAGAATTCTCGTAGTCAGAATAAGCCGGATCCGGTAGACAATCGGTTGGCAGGGTACAGAATCAGCAGGCGGTCTCAGAGTCTGGGAGATCCGGGTCTGGTACACAATTAAGCGACAAAGTGCAAAATCAGAAAGCCGTGAACAGAGTCAGGCTAGCCGGGTCTGGTACACAAGAAGTCAGCAGCGGATAGTCAACAAGCCGGGTCAGTACACAAAACACAGGAGACACAGGAATAATCAGACGAGCAGCACTTTGACACAGGAGTCAGGCAGGGAAGTATCTAGCACAAGGAATCCACAAAATAATGGAGCCAGGAAGTCAACAAGTTGCTCTGACATTGGCCCAATGTCAGAGCGTGCTTTAGATAGTTTTTGCCCCGGTCATGTGACCACAGAATACCCGGAAGCGCGGTTCTGGCGGCAGAGAGAGAGCATCGCTGGAGCGAGGAGATGGTAAGTAACATAACAATATATGCACCTCTAAATTAAAGAATGTGCCCCCCTGACCACAACATGTCAAGGAGGGGCCCTGTCTCTGATGTTTGGAGACATTAATTCTCTTATCAATGTTTCTAGATAATCACTGGTACAAGACAGTACGGCGTAAGCTCCGAACCTCTCACATAACTTGCACACAATAGTCACAAGGTTTCTAAAGACCAAATGCAGTTGTGTCAGAATAAAGCTGAATACACCGGTCATTGCCTTTCATCTGGTTATAGACACCTCCCTTTATTACCACATAAAGATCCAGTCATACACTACAAAAACAATGCTGTGCTCAACTTAAACAAGCCGTCTCCAGTTCACCTGCACTAGATAGACCAACCAATGACAAACCCCTCTCTCTTTTCACACATGAACAGTTCTGGTATTTTCTCTTTCCTCAGGTAGGGGTTGGAATCCTGTCAATATCCAGAAATGTCAATAAGATGATAAATGAAACTAAAAAGTCAGTTTCCATCGTAAATGAAGAACTGGCTCAGACGAGGAAAGTGTTGTTACAAAACCGAGAAGCCCTTGATTTGTTGATAACAGAGAGAGGGGGAACATGTATATTTCAGAGCAACACGAGCAGAGGAGGGCTGGCAAATGTTAGCCCGGGGATGGGGAGGCGACTCGACTCAGCAGCCTATTAGGAAAATTTTAAGGGAAAAAAACACAGGTGGCCCAGTGATCCAACCCAAAGTAGCCCACTATGGGACCAGCCCGGGGGGGCAGATGCCCCCCAGCCCAGCCTGCCCCTGAACACAATGTGGTTGAAGGGCATTTAGCAAAAATAAGTGAATTACGGAAAGAGACAATGGATATTAGCAGATAGACATGGTATCCTTTTCCATGGCTGGGTGCAGGTTTATCCCAATTCAATATATAGTAATAGGTCTTCTGCTTCTAGTGATCATTTATATAATTGTGAGATGTCTTCCTGTACTACTTAGGGCAAGCAAGGAAAAATAATATGAATATCCAGCATTCTATGAGAATGTTAGAAGAGGGGACAGAGTAGTGGAGGCCAATTAGGAGATACCAGAGGTATCAGAGGGTGGGAGTGACATAGAATTGTTTGAGCAATCAGTTTGGCTTACAAAATGATGTCCAGCAGCCATTATTGTACTTATATGTGTCCGCTATTTATTTACGGTTTTGCAAGCAATCAAAATATTTTTGTCACTCATGTTTCCTGCTTCATGGAAAGTACTTGCACCAGTGATTATCTAGAAGAGAATTATGTTTACATATCTCAGCGATAGGGCCTCCTCTAGACATGGTGTGGTCAAGGAGACACAGTCTTTAATGTGGAGGTGCACGTAATTAATAGTTATTCGATCATTGTAAATGTCAACCTAAACACCCCTCTGTGCAGTGATGCCACGATTATTGCCTATAAAGCATATGAGCAAATGTGTTCTCCTGACCTTCTGTCTACATAGACTGCTTGATCCATATACGAGAGTTTATATACGTGACTCTATTTCATTACCAGCAGAGAGCTATTCACACAGCATATAAAAAATATCAAATAAAACATTAAAAACCTTATTAATGAACCCATTGTGGGTTGACATTTGTGGAACAGATGTCCTCGTTCCAATCAAAAGTGGATACGATCCAATCTTATAATAATAAGGAATGCATTGATTTTACTTGATGACACTTTTTTATTTACAAATACAAGAATTCCAGCGCTACAGTGTAATCCAATATATATGTAGAAATGAAAATAAAAAATAAATTATAAAAATACTTATATTATCCACGTGGACTTCAGATACACTTGGTTTTGTTCCAGGATATCTCTCCTTGAAAAGGACTTATAAGCAAGTCGAAACGCGTTAGCAGGAAGGATTGATAATACATCAGGAACATCAGGAAATCTATCAGACAGACAAAAGGACCAACACTATTCCCGGGAAGCTGATACCATCTATGAGTAGTTGGACAAATGCCTGTTTGATATTAATTCCAGTAGGAGTATCTCTGTATACCGTCAATGCTTTTAATATATCTTTTTATGTTTTCATGCTTTTATCTGTATTTGGAATATTAAATATTACATATATAGACAATATTATGCTAGGAGTTTTTCTTTTGTTTTGCATATTTGGTTTCACGGCGAGAGATACTCCCAAAAAACCATATTAGAAGGATAAAGAACTCTGTGAGGGCCAGCTTTTATTCAGCATCTGGTAGGAATCCCACCAGAAGGGGTGCTGGTGTGAATACACTGTGTAATTCTTGAACTTTAAAAACTATTTCACCAAGTACCTTGGACAAAGATACTGATTTTGTGCACTTTTAAAAGAATTTATTTGCACGGGCACATCGAAAATCACTAACGACTTCTGGAACATTATTTCACTATATTCATAATTAGAAAGTATTTATATTTGGGAAACAGATTGCACTATGTATGCTCTTGTACTTTGTATTACATGCAATATGATGGATTAACACTGGATGATGAAGATATCCTGGAACAAAACCAAGTGTATCTGAAGTCCACCTGGATAATATTAGTATTTTTGTATATTTATCATTTATTTTGGGAATACCAGTAAGGAGGGAATTGCAATAGTCCATGTGGGAAACGATGAGTGCATGAATTAAATTTATGCAGTGTCTTGTGTGAGATATGTGCGTATGTGGGAATATTATTAATTCTGTTTTTGAAAGATTGAGTTTGAGTTGGTGAGAAGACATCCAAGATGAAATGGCAGAAAGACAGTCAGTAACGCGAGACAACACAGTTGGTGAGAGATCAGGAGAGGATAGATAAATTTGTGTATGATCCGCATAGAGAATGGGTTAAAAATCCTAGCAGTATGTACTTCAAAAGTGGTGAATGTGGGTGATGGGACATTTGGGAGAACTGTGAATGTGCACTGTGGGGAGAGAAGTAGTCCAACCCCCCCTCCTTGTCTGCCTCCTGGTCTGGAGGTGTGGGTGAGATGGAGGCCACCATGTGAAAGGGCTGCAGGTGAGGCAGTGTCTGATTGCGTGAGCCATGTTTCAGTTATTGCCAGAAGGTTGAGGTTGTTTGAGAGGAAGAGATCCTGTACGGAGGTAAGTTTGTTACAAACAGAACGTGCATTCCAAAGGGCACATTTAAAGGACTTTGGAAGAGAGGGGAGACAGGTGATGTGTTTGATGTTTGCTAGATTTCAGTAGCGTTCAGATATATGTGTGTGGGGAAAGTGAGGAGTACATGGATTAGGTGATATATCACCAGGTAATAGAAGCAGAGAGGAAGAAAGATAAGAAAGATGATTGTAAGATGTGTGTCCTTTTAGTTTCTGGCGACAGGGTGAGGCTGTTATACCTATTGAATTTAAATAGGAGAACAGTACATTCGTGTTAACTAGAGTGAGGGAAGTAATGAAGGGGCAATGTGGACAGAGGTGTGTGATGTAGGAAGGGTGAGGGATGATATAGTCCTAAAGATGATGACAGGAAAGGAAAGCAAGAAAAATAATTTGGCAAACATTGGGATTTAGACGGAAAATAGCAACAAATGTGCAAATTAATAGAATTTCCTAGTTGTAATGTCCTGTGCGATCAGAGAAGTAGCAGAGTAAGGCTGCAGCAGATGTAGATTATTTCTAGATGTCTTCAATTGTTGTTCAATGTTTGTATTACTGTCGAGTTTAACTGTATTTTCTAAACATTTTGTGAGAAAACCACTAAGAACCTGATTTTGAGTTGGGAGCAAAGCAAAGAAAAGGAGTAACTTTGCACCTTGGCAAAACCATGTTGCATTAGAGGGGAGGTAAATATAAAATGCAAGGACAGAATTATAGTTGGGATACGACATGTCATAGATCAACTTTGACTTCAGTGTAAAAATAAAGCTATCAAGTATTTGTGCGCTACATGAAAAAACAGCCAGTATTTTCCTTCCATGCAAAAAAAATAAGTCAATTTGTACCTCTTGCATTGTAACATAGTTTGTCCAGGTGCAAAGTTACTCCTTTTCTTTGCTTTGCTCCTAACTCAAAATCAGGCCCTTGGTGTAGAAAACACATGTCTGACCCCCACATACGTCTCCCCCAGACTAGATGGTAAGTTACAGTGAGGCTGATTTCAAAATAAGTTACATCTGTGCTAATTGGACAGCTGATCAGAGAAGGGAGGGGGGGAACTATTGGGCTTAAGCTAGGTACACACTACACGGTTTTCGTCCAATACTCGGCTCAAACAGCCGACATACGACCGCTCGTTCAAAAGTCGGGTCAGTGTGTGTTGTGACACGATGGTCGAAAGTCTGCCCAAGTGGACGATTGTCGCCTCATTTGGTTGGTCGTACCATTAAATATTTTCATTCCGATCTCGTTTCCGTTGTGTAGTGTGTATAAGTTTCTGACCGATCCACAACAGTGAGTACGAAATTACAGTCATTGCTCACGACAACATGGCTGTAAAAAGTCACTAATGGAACGGCTGCTCTTCCCTTTATCGTCCTAAACAAGGCTAGTGTGTATGCAGTCCATGGACCGAGCAATTGGACCATCGATCGCATGTAAAATTGTCCGGCATAAAAAGTTGGTGGAAAATTCTGTTGTGTGTACCCAGCTTAACTCACCTATATGAGAGCCAGGCCAGAGTCATAAAATTGGTTCAATGAGCAGCAGCTAAACACAGGTTACAAGAAGAAACAAAGTCTTATTGCATACTTATTTATTTTTTTGAGTACAGGTACAGTTGCACAGATGAGAATAGAATAGGATGAGATTTGAGATTTTCAGTCCATGTACATGCCTGGGATAGAACAGATGAAAGATGGTTAGCAGTTGTCTTCTTTAACTATATTTTCTAAACACTTTGTGGGAACAACACACATCTTCCCCCACATATGTCTCCCCCAGCTCTACCAGGAGAAACAACTGCAGCTCTACCGGGAGAAACAACTGCACTCTATCAGGAGAAACAACTGCAGCTCTGCCGGGAGAAACGACAGCTCTACCTGGAGAAACATCTGCAGCTCTACCTGGAGAAACAACTGCAGCTCTACCAGGAGAAACAACTGCAGCTCTACCAGGAGAAACATCTGCAGCTCTACCTGGAGAAACAACTGCAGCTCTATCAGGAGAAACAACTGCAGCTCTACCAGGAGAAACAACTGCAGATCTAACAGGAGAAACAACTGCAGCTCTACCAGGAGAAACATCTGCAGCTCTACCAGGAGAAACAACTGCAGCTCTACCAGGAGAAACAACTGCAGCTCTACCAGGAGAGACAACTGCAGCTCTACCAGGAGAAACAACTGTAGCTCTACCAGGAGAAACAACAACTTCAATGCATGAATATCAGCTCTACAAAGATACATGTAAAAATATAGACCTTATTACAACATATACAATTTTGGTGATAGTCTTCTACATGAACACAATTTCTAAAATAACATCCTATAATGACAGACTGGATTTACACCCCATTTATCACAATTTTTAGTCCATTAGCTCGGCTGTAAGCTCTTTACTGCCACTCTCGTTGTGCAGTTGCTCTTTTGCACTACTTTCCATATGTGCACAAGTCTCTGTGACTGTATGCCGTGCACCACTAGGGCATTCTTGTATTTACACTCATCATACTGCAAACCTCTCACATGGAAGCGATTGTCATGTCTGTAAGTCAGATTCACTGCGAGAACCAAGAAGCCAAAATACACGTCGTCCAATGGGAACACTGGAATAAGCTTGGAGGCATCAGATAGAGCTTTCACAGATGGTCCTGGGAAGATGAAACCACCACCTGATACAAAGCCAGGGTATTTTTCCATTGGGTAGAGGCTGCGAGCAATGCGGTATTTGGTGTTCCGTAAGACAGTTGGACGATGAAAGTGAAAACCATGTACTATGTCTGGGGCACTGTGTTCTGTAATATACTGCACCACTGCTTCTGGATTCACAAACATGTCATCGTCACCTGTAGGAGGGAAAACAGCGGTTTACTGAATGTATAAGTTTATAAGCATATACTTAGAGGAAAATTGGTAGCTTTGTTGGGATAATAGTGTGTCACACACCGGATACCTATAAGTTATAGGGTCGGTGACCCCTCTGATGGGATAATAGTGTCTCACACACAGGATACCTATAAGTTATAGGGTCAGTGACTCCTCTGATGGGATACTAGTGTCACACACAGGATACCTATAAGTTATAGGGTCAGTGACCCCTCTGATGGGATAATAGTGTCACATACACAGGATACCTATAAGTTATAGGGTCAGTGACCCCTCTGATGGGATAATAGTGTCACACGCACAGGATACCTATAAGTTATAGGGTCAATGACCCCTCTGATGGGATAATAGTGTCACATACACAGGATACCTATAAGTTATAGGGTCAATGACCCCTCTGATGGGATAATAGTGTCACACACACAGGATACCTATAAGTTATAGGGTCAGTGACCCCTCTGATGGGATAATAGTGTCTCACACACAGGATACCTATAAGTTATAGGGTCAGTGACTCCTCTGATGGGATAATAGTGTCACGCACACAGGATACCTATAAGTTATAGGGTCAGTGACCCCTCTGATGGGATAATAGTGTCACACACAGGATACCTATAAGTTATAGGGTCAGTGACCCCTCTGATGGGATAATAGTGTCTCACACAGGATACCTATAAGTTATAGGGTCAGTGACCCCTCTGATGGGATAATAGTGTCACACACACAGGATACCTATAAGTTATAGGGTCAGTGACCCCTCTGATGGGATAATAGTGTCTCACACAGGATACCTATAAGTTATAGGGTCAGTGACCCCTCTGATGGGATAATAGTGTCACACACACAGGATACCTATAAGTTTTAGGGTCAGTGACCCCTCTGATGGGATAATAGTGTCACACACACACAGGATACCTATAAGTTATAGGGTCAGTGTCCCCTCTGATGGGATAATAGTGTCACACACACACAGGATACCTATAAGCTATAGGGTCAGTGTCCCCTCTGATGGGATAATATTATCTCACACACAGGATACCTATAAGTTATAGGGTCAGTGACCCCTCTGATGGGATAATAGTGTCTCACACACAGGATACCTATAAGTTATAGGGTCAGTGACTATGGAATGGACTTGAGAGCGTGAGGGTGTATGGAAGATTTTGTGGATTATTATCCAGCCATGAAGGCAGAGCCAGTGAAGGACAATACAGAAGAATTGAAGTGGAATGAGCCATTTCACTACAGAGTAAACAAAATAAAAATCAATGTTTTACATTTGACTCTCAGTAAATGTGTAAACCAAGAAGTCTGCACCATCTCTCCTCCTCACCCCCTTCACTGCCCCCTCGACCCCTTTCCATCTCACCGCCTCCGCTGCCTGTTTCCTGAGGCCTGCTCCCACCTTGTCCACATGCTCAACCTATCACTCTCCTCTGGCACCTCCCCTCCTCCTTTAAACTCTCTTCAAAAAATCCTGCCTTGCCCCTGTCTCTTCCTCTAATTACTACCCTATCTCCAACATTCCCTTTGCTGTCAGGCTTCTCAAGCATGTTGTTTATAGCTGTCTCACCCCCTTCCTCTCCTGTCACTTCTGCCTTGACCCACATCAAGCAAACTTTTGATCTCTCTCTACTCCCTGAAAACAGTCTCCAGCGATCTTCTCGGTCCTTCTTGACTTTTCCGCTGCCTTTGATACTATTGCTCATACTCTTGTCTTACAAACCCTCCATTCATTTGGCCTCTGTGACACTGACCTGCTACTTCTCCGGCGGCTTCTTTCCTGCCTCTACATCTGAAACCACATTTTCCTCTCTTCCCTTACCCGTAGGAGCCCTGCAGGGATCTGTTCTTGACCCTCTGCTCTTCACCATCTAGTCCATCAAGAAAGGCACAAAATGGCAATGGTCTGAAGAAACAAGCTCGGTGCAATAGAAATATTTTTTGGTACTTTGCGCAATTTTTTGGCCTTTCAAACTACCTTGGTGATCTCATCAGCGCCTTTGGTCTACAATATAACATTTATGCTAATAACATCCAAATGTATCTCTTTTCCTTTTACTCCCCTCTCATATCTCCAATTGTCTTTTGGCCATCTCATTCTGGAGGTCACAGCGCTTTCTGAAAGTCAATGAGCCAGATTCAAGTCTTCAAGTCTTTAACTTGCGGTTAAAAAAAGAGTGCAGAACCTGAACATAATTCCATCAGTATTCAAATCAAAGAGGATCTTGAGGTTCCTTTCTGTATGAATCTGGGTGTAATTAATTATACTTTTTCTCCCCCCAACATTAATTCAGAAAATAAATGATCAACTATTAATACTATAATCATTAATAAAATATGGCCTTTTATTTTACATTCTGTACATAAATCTAGATGTTCTCACTGTGTTCCGTAGATACAGTACATTTTTAAAGTCTCTCTTACTTACATACACATGTTCTGTGCTATATCATCCATATGTGTAGTTTTTAATATAAAGATTATGCCATGACAGTCATCACTATCAGTCGGCACTTACACCTGCACTGTAGCTGGTGAGAATGATACGGCAAAAACTGCTAGAAACCCAACACTTGAATTGGCCGCATTTCATCTGATGACCCTTGGCGCTCTCTTAATGTACATTGATTACATTCATCCACCCCTTCCCAACCATGTTCTGTCCCTTCAGTCATAGGCAGTAGTAAGTGTCCAAAAAGGAATTTCATGCAATTGGTTCATTGGTGTAAGTTACGTTTTGGTGCATATGAACATCAAATTCACTCAAGATACAGCCCAAGGATGGACTTACGTTCAAACATGAATCAAGCCCAATATTTCTAAACCTAAAAACACTGTCCTACCACCCTCCAACTGTCCCTTCTCTTTCTACCCTCTCACTTAGTCAGCCGCCTGTAAGTTATCCTAGATTTCTCTATTTCCTTTCCCCATATTCATTCCCTCTCCAAATACTGCTACTTACACCTCTGAACACCTTCTAATTCTGGCCTTTTCTCACCTTAAAAGCAACTAAAACTCTCATTCACTCCCTCATAATCTCTTGTCTAAACCACAGCAGCCAAAACTTTTCTAACCTACCCTACACCCGCCACACACCTCTTCAGGTTATCTTCAATGCTGCTGCTGCCTTACTTTCTTCTATCGTCACTCTACCTCTGCTGACCATCTCTTCCAGTTGCTACACTTGCTCCCTGTCTCCTACAGAATCAAAGTTTTGGGTCGTTTCTGCCTGGAGTTCTATTTCCGGGATTAATGTCCTTTGTGTGATGTGATCTCCTTTATTGTTTTAAAGTATTACAGGCATCTAACTTTCAACAGTTTAGGCTAACTAACCTTTGAATATGAAAGCCACTTGAGTGAGATGGTCGTGCAGCCACTCGAGGAAGCAACGCTCCTTCAGAGATAAATTGTGATGTCCTTCAACAATGTCCCACTGTAGAATGTCTTCATACTCATGGCTCTCAGATTTCACCATCTCCATGTGCCCGGATGATGCTGTCATTCCCACCAGAAATATTGGTCTTAATCTGTATCCATTTATCTCTTGCTCCCTGGCCCATGTTTGTCTAAGGGGAGCTCTTCTGTGACCTGAGCCTGGGTGGGATTTGATAGCCAGGATTAGCAATGGTTGGGTGATATCACCTTGAGGTTCTTCACGTGGTCTGTGAATGAACGAGCATTGGTAGCTCTGCAGATGAGGAAACTCGGCTTCAAAACTGGTCAGATTTAAGTGGTAATCATAATGGCCATCATTAAGAGTCACTGATTGTCTAACAACTGGCCATATCTTAGGGGACACAGGTCGCTTACTATTAATGATTGTATCAGTGCTCCGAATCCATTCTGTTGCCAGGAAGATGGCAACTGTAAACAAGACCGCAGTGATGAGAACTTTCCGGTATTTCATTATGTTCTGAGGAAAGATATCAAGAATGATATATTTACATATGTGTGTGATTATAGCAGACAAGAGAGATGACATAATAAACATCTATGTTCTCTGCAGAAGAATTAACCCTTGTGAAGTATTGTATAGCTGCAAATCTATAACGTGATGTGTCTGTTATAATTCTAGTTTATAAAGAGCAGAACTGTGTGAGATATATAGAGAAAATGTGATACATATGGTGCCGGTAATAGACTAGGAGACAATAGCAATTCATTACATTCCTTGGGTGGCAATGTGGCTTAGTGATTAGCACTTCTGCCTTGCAGCAGTGGGGTCATGAGTTCGATTACAAGCCATGGCCTTATCTGTGTGGAGTTTGTATGTTCTTCCCGTGTTTGCATGGGTTTCCTACGGGTGCTCTGGTTTCCTCCCACACTCCAAAAAAACATATTGATAGGTTAATTGGCTGCTATCAAAAATTGACCCTAGTCTCTGTCTGTCTGTGTCTGTGTGTGAGTGTGTGTCTATATTAGGGAATTTAGACTGTAAGCTCCAATGGGGCAGGGACTGATGTGAATGAGTTCTCTGTAGAGCACTGCGGAGTCAGTGGCGCTATATAAATAAATGGTGATGATGATTACAATGCAATGGATAATGTCATTTGAGTACACGGTGGTATGTAATATCTCTACTTCTCCTACTCCCTTTATTGTGAAACTATCACATTCCATTCACTTACATTCCCGTTACATTTTCTATACCGCCACTTCTAAAGTTCCACTTCGACCACTGAATAATCATAAGAGAATAATGACACTATTATTCACCCCACCCCTCCCCTTAGATTGTACGCTCCTCTGAGCAGGGCCATCTCTCCTCCTATTTCCACCACTTCTAACTCTGCTCTCCAGCTACTTAGCCCTCCTCCTCGAGGGTCCTCCACCCCACATCCACTTTCGCTCCCTCCTCCCCCCTGGGGGTCTCCCTGTCTTCCGCGCCCCCCTTCTTGGGCCCCGTCGTTTTCGGATCCTCCCTCCCCCTTCCCCGCCCTCTCTAGCTGTGCATTGAGCGTACTGAGTTGCTGTGTTTACTGTACTGTGCTGTCTCCCATTGTATTGTGATTTTGTTTGTCTCTGTAAGGCGCTGCGGATGCCTTGTAGCGCCTTATAAATAAATATTAATAATAATAATAATAATAATATTATTAATAGATGCCAAAGTCACATTTACCATGTAAAATACAATTAACTACAGACACAAGGGCAAATTAAAAGTGCAAATTGAATTCAATTGAACACAAACATCCATTGCTCCCCCATACATAAATCATATGTGAATCATCTTTCCTGCCACGGTCTGAATGCAAATATCTATTAATTAATGTAAATAGATGGACGTGACTTGGAATAATATACTAATGCTTTCCAGACGCAATCAGCCACTCAAAATGGACTACCGATGGTCATATTCATTATTATGTATTTTGCACCAGTGAAACGCCCCCTGACAGGCATAATTGAGTCTATGACTAGGTCTACATCAGTCCCATTTACATGAACAAGCCCTTACTGTACTTGGTTTATGGGGGCTCCCAGCTTCCGAGCCCCGTAACCCCTCTCTTAGCATAAGGAGTTGTAAGCACAAGATGAAAAACAAATTTGCTTACGGACAGAAGCGTAAAATCTTTTATGTCCGCATACGTTGTGTGGAAACTTGTATTTTACGAATAAAGAAAAAAAAATACACTAGTGTCTAACTCTACATTATCCTTATAATTTGATTCAGGATATATCTGATAACATGCAGAGATTATAGAGGACAAGTATTCCATATTCAGTTGCTACATTTGCTAGAGACTTTTTTTTATTATCGATATATTTGTTTTTATCACCATCTTCACACAGATATTTTTACGTGTATTTATAGATATTTTTATATGTGTTTACTAGAGATGTGCGCAGACCCCTGTGTTTTGGTTCTAAAACCATCTTGGTTTTGGATCAGGATTTAATTGAAATTTGTGAAAAATAGGTAAAATCATACGATTTTAAACTCGTTTTGTTCCCATATTACTATTTATAGCATTAACATTAATATTATTATATTATTATTTTATTATTTTTATTAAAAGCCGGCCTTGATACTACTGTAATAACGGTATTTAAACAGTATTTTAACGGTATTTAAAAAGTAACGTGGCCAGTGCACTATTGCCGTTATTACGGTAATAGGGCGCAGGCAGTGTTACTTTTTACAGTAACACGGTCAATTGACTATCCCCCAAAGTGTGGAATTCCCCCTTGCTACTGCCTCTTGCTGGGTGTGATTCAACAGTTACATGATCGACATTTATATAGTTGACACCATAATATAGACGGGTTGGAAAGTAGACAATAATGATATCGATAGTATTATTAGGTCGACAATTGAACTGTAGACAGTTCAAATCTTAGGTTGATAAAAATATCCCTATCCCTGTCCCTAACTCATTTCAATTATTGACCTGAATGTCTAGCCATCGACCACATACCCTCTTGCTTCAGTTGGTAGCATGGCAGGTCATTCTGTTTAGTCGCTGCTGCACTAATCTACATGCGGTTGCTGAATGATAAAAATGCCATCTCCTGCACAGACCTCTCATTTTTAAGAAATTCTGAACCGACAAGTTTTTTTGTGCAAATCATGCTACAATCCCTATGAAACATTGTGGCAGAACACTGGCTGGTAGGAGTGTCATTTTAGACAAGGAGATAGATGAAGATGGGCTACACCCAGAAGAAAAATGGTGAGATAAAGACCACACACACTATATTTCTAATATTAGGCAGCAAGTGTCATGGAATGTGATGAGGCTGTAATCAGAGGTCATTAGACAGACTGCAGCAGCATCAGTAGACATTTTACACAAGATCATAGACCAAGGGGTAAATGTATCAAAGTGCGAATTTGCCATTTTAGTAAAAAAAAAATGAAATGTATCATGCTGCAATTTTTACCCTCAACTTCAAAATCACTGGTCATCTCTGGCGATTTGCTGCGATGTAAACACTCCCGAGTTTAACTAACTCTTCTGTGTTGTAGCAGCGAGTTGTAAACACATCACTGTCACACTGACCTGTCATACAGCAGTCCCAGCCAGTCAGGTTGCCTAAAATAGTGTGGGCATGCTGCTGCTTGTATAACTACAAGCACCAGCATACCCACGGCAGCCAGGGCATGTTGGCACTTGGAGAACCACAAGTGCCAACATGCCCTGACATCCCTGGCTGGCTGGGACTTGTAGTTCCACAAAAGAAAATGGCGTCCATTTGTTATTTTAAATCTTTATCGCCGTATTACCTTACTACCCACAGCCCAGGGGTAGTAGGAAGAGCCCTAATGCTATCAGCACTGGGCTGCAGGTCTCTAGGGGGGGCCCGCTCGTTTTTTTCGGCGGACCCCACACCCTAGGGAATCCAGCCCAGCGCTGAACAGTCTAGGGTTGGTTAGTCAATATGGCAGGGGGACCCTCCTGGGTTTTACTAACTCGCAGCTTCATACATTTGGGAGCTTCATACATTGGAGACTTGTATAGCTGCAGTGGCAAACAGTGGTGAGTTTGATCTCTGGCGATTTTGCAAATAGCGATTTTGACAGAAGCAGAACTCTGGCGATTTTGCATGAAATCTCAGCTTCATACATCGGCGAGTTTCAACTCTCCCGAGAAAATCACTGGATTTGCAAAATCGGACCTTGATACATTTACCCCCAAGGCTATAACATAAAATAGTGCAAGATGGAATTGGCCTTGGGTCCTTCCATCCACTCATATTTTAAAAAGGACATGCATAGTTAAACAAACCAAGCACTTCAGCAACAGGGACTGCCACTTTTGTGGCTGAAGTGCTTTATTTGTTTGAGCCCTGAAAGGAGCAAACATTTCGGTTGTTGAGCTGAAGAATAGATATGAATTTTAACAATTTACTGATGGGCGTTTAGCTAACAGTGGTCATCTTCATCTATATTGACAATGTCATCACCCTTATCATCATCATCATGACTGATGTCATGATCATCATCATCACACAATATTAATTCACCCCCACTGGAATCTAGCGTCATAGATTCTGTTTGCAGAAGACAACAATGGTATTTCTTATACAATTTGTAGTTCACTTTGATGAAAACCAGTTTGTATACATTTTTGGGAAGCAGACTCCTCCGACAATCACTCACAATGTTCCCGGTTGTGCTAAACACTCTTTCCAAGTACACACTAGAGGGTAGGCATCTTACGTACACCACAGCTAGTTTGTACAAAATTGCCTTTTTCCCGACCAGAATTCAAAGGAAGTGTTTGAGATGCTAATTTATACATTATCCATCATTCTACTAAATCGATGTGTATCAGATTGAGACATGGTAGAGGTGTCAATGTATTTGGGTATTTATTTTAATCATTACCAGACATCATAATAATCTTTCACATTGGTGTGCTGTGTTATCTCATTATCGGTGTGACTCTTAGAAAAAGTAAGACTGGCAGTAGCATTTGTAGGAGAAGCTGAAGCAGGAGATGTATCATGTGCGACTTGAGCCGACAGCTTGGTCACAAGGAGCTGATTGCATCTGCATCATTACCTTCTCTCATGCTTGCCTCCAAGACATCTGCCGTGCTGTCCCCATTCTTTGGAGCTCACTACCTTGCCTTACTTGACTCTCCCCAACCTTCAGTCCTTCAAATGCTCACTCAAAACTCACCTTTCCAAGCTCGCTTATCCTACCACCTTCTAACCATTCTATCCATCACCTCCTCTTCCTCACCTGCCATCTCCATTTTCTCCCAGTTGGTCCTACTGTCTCTCACCACCCCTCCCTCCAGAATGTAAGCTCTCGCGGGCAGGGTCCTCTCTACCTATTGTCCCACGTCTGTCTACTGTCTGACTCCCTTGTACATACTATTGCGTCTTTTGCTGCACTCCGTGTAAGTCCCCATAGCATCACTCACACTCATCTGTGCTACTTATGTGTATTGCCTCATCTATTTGTTACTTGCTGTTTCCGGCGCTACGGAACCTGTGGCGCCTTATAAATAAATAAATAAATTTATAATAATAATAATCTGTGTAGATTTGGTTCAGTTGGAAAGAAATACATTATATATGGCTTAAACCTAGGATCAAGTATGGTTGCCTAAATGTAGTGATCCAATTTCAAGATGTTGCAATCCTCTGGCTTCTGGCGAAGTGACTAAAGAACTTGATCTACAAGGTCAACATTCTTATCAGCATCGTTCATCTCCTTCTTCAGCATCTCCAGCTGCTTTTCCAATCGTTTGATTTGGAATATGACTTGACCTAGGCTGGCAATGTCTGAACTCACATCATTTCAAATGGTTTCACAAACATTGATAAAACACTAATGATTCTCCAATGTGCTGGAGTAAGGTAACATGTCCCTCCTCTCCCTATCTCATGGTTCGCATGGATTATAATATGGATAATCAATTCACACAAATGGAAGTTGAATTAAAGATGATTATAAAATAGTAGTAGGACACAAAAGGGTTCATGAAGCTACAGGGCATATATTGCAAATTAAGTTGTTTTTCTGCTTCTTGCTCAAGGTAAATGAGGAAACGTCTAAAATATTTTATATACCGTAACTTGTCTAAAATGAAATGTGTCCTCCATTGTTCATGATGGGAAACGGGGAAGCAGTGGTACTGTAAGTCGACACCAGATAAGATGTGACAAGGCCTACTTAGATTTATGCCTGTATCTGGGGGGATGTGGGGTGATGTTAAGTGGTCCTGTCATGTGGAGTGATATTATTGGTTAAAGTCTTATTGGATGTTCTATCTACGTATTAGTTTGTGGTTTTAGGACATAAAATGCTTGTAAAGTTAATATGTAATCACTATTGTTCTGATTGAATTGAATGGTCTGTATTGCGCATAAGAGAATAAACCGAGCATATACTGAAGAGACTTTGTCTGTGAATTATTCCTGAAAACTTCCATAACAGGTCTTGATGGCTTGTTGCTGCTCCTCTAGTCACTGGAGTATATAATGTGTGAAATTCCACCTTGTTACTACCTCTTGCTTCAGTTGGTGGCTGATGATACTATTTTGGCAGTTGCTGCAATGTTCCTCTTGTGGTCATTGAAGGTCAAAAATGCTCAGAAATTTTAAGAGCCACAGACAGCATCTCCTGCACCGACCTCTTATTTATTAAGAAATTCTGGAGCACCAAAATTATTGTGCAAAGCATGGTACATGTTGAAGTTCACTCAGTCATAATGCACACACAATGCTCCCTCCATTTTTGCAATGAGGGGTCATGAGGAGAGTCTTAGCGGGGTGAGCCATTGAGCTATGACATTCATGAGTTTTTCCAAAAGATTGACACCGGTGTGCAGCTGTCATACTTAGTTCCTCTTACAAACACTTGCTTCACAGACAACTGTGTATTACTCTGCTTACTCTCCTTGCTCCCCTTCTGTATAGATGTATCACCCACTGCAGCAGCTGTAGTGTGCAAGGATGTGTCTTGGGAATCAGAAATTGCATTAGGGGAGTCAATTTGAATTTTAAAATGATATGCTGGATTACGTACTAATAATGAGGAGGTTGATGATGAAGGTGTTGACGGTGAAGATTGCATGAGGTGTCCGTTTGGCTGCTACCTGCTGCTGGGCTGCTTGCAACGTTACACAATTTTCCACCTTTTGAAAAACTACTTGTAGGAACTTGCTGTAAATGACATAACAGAGAGGAGATTCCCAGATGATTAACATCCCTACCTCTATTTATCATGGTGTCACAAAGGCTACAAATGCCTTAACAAATGTCATCTGGGTTGGAATAAAATATTTCCAAACACAAAATGTGCTTTTTTTATGCCCTGGATAATGTGCTTCTCATGAGCATGCGGAGGTACCACTGGTGGCTGATTTACCTTGACACAATCATCACCATCTTCAATGGCCGCTCTAGTATGTGTACCAGCAGTACCAGAACCCTTACTAACAAAAAGTGGACATGGCCTGAGCCTTGCCTTGCCACTACCATTGGTGTATGGAATGTTAGCTATTGTCATTGTTTTGGAAGAATCGCCACATTCAGCAGAAATGTTTCCCTTCATCATCAAGAGCTAATGTTTTCGTTGAGATTGAATTTGACAAACAATATTTGGATTTTGAGCAAGGTTTATTTCATTTTCTTCCCATATGACCTTTGTTTCACTAGTACATGTTGAAAAAAGTGCTACTACTGCCAGTACTGGTACTGGGATGCTCCTGATCTGAATGGTGATCCAGGGTTGACAACAGGAGTGATGCTACTTGAACAGGTTGGAGCTACTCAAAGCTGCCACCGCACCAGTGGAATGACCAATGAGATAGGGGAAGAAGGGACTGTTACCTTATAATTCTTCTGACACCGCCCCACAATATAATTCAAATTTAGACAATTGGGTCATGAAAAATACATTATATATATATATATATATATATATATATATATATATATATATATATTATGGAGGGGGTTTACTGCTTAGTGTCCAAAAGTATCCTGTTTTTTAGCCGCTTACTGAAGAAGTCACTGATACTGCCCCCTCACACAATTGCTTTCAGATTAAAACACTTGGGATTTTAAAATCAAGAAATATATTTGTATTTTGGGTTGTGATGCTCACAGTCATAGATCACCCTGTGTTTTGGCCAATTATTAGGAATTTCACTGATACTGCCTTACACATGTAGTAATGGCAACCCGAGCAGGACGCACATGCGCTTTAGATACCTCCAGCATAGTCAGAGAACAATATCTCCCAGCATGCAGTGGGGAAGAGGAGCTGGTGAAGAAGCAGTGGAAAAATGGTAGTTAGAGAGGCTAGGGGGATAGCAGTTGGAAGAAAAGAAGGAAGACGAGGCGAGTGTGTGACGGTAGCAGAGGGCTGCAGGGATAGCAGAGCGGAGGATCCTCGCAAGCAGGGCACGGAGAGACCCCCTGTATGTCAGCCAGGGCAGAGATCTTAGGAAAGTCTAAGAGCTTTGGAGGAGAGCAGAGGACAGCTGGGAAGAGAGAGATAAAGCGTTACTGGACATTTGAACTGAGAGGAGCCATTTTGGGATCTAGAGCCTGGGAGCAATACTGATAAATAATCCATGTTTATTTCACTTTTGAGTGACTGGACTGAGTCGTTCTTTATTGGTCCGGTAGGGAACAGGTAGGGAGACCTGAGGAATATTGTGTTCTGCCCTTTTGCTGGACTGAGATATAATAACAAGGGTGTAGTGCAGGGAGAGTCAGCTAAGGGAAAGAGACTGAGTTATATTGGTGAGGAGCTGCATAAATTGCTTTACTATCATCTGCCTTATGTGAGAAATCTATATACCTGCCTGGTGCGGAGCCCATTTCATTACAGTGACTACATGTTCGTGTCGACGGGTGAAAGGAAGTGGCAGGAGTCTAAAATATATCCTGCCCTTATTGTATCGGGGGAAAAGCCTGATGAAAGCAAGTGCTGTTTGAGGAGAGTGATATAGTGAGTGTTGCTGTTTGAAGCATCAGTGTTAACCCCATACCAAGGAATATAAGGGGCCAGGACATTGCTTTGTACAGTTGGCTGCTAAATGCTCAAACTGAGGAAGAGAAGGAGAGAACCGTGTTTATCTCATGGCAGATCTATCTGCCTGACTTGCAAATGTATTTCTATGCTATGTGTTTGTAAAACAACTGTGATAGAACTGTGTGTGCATTGCTTGTGGTAGTTATCTCTGATAAATAGATATGTTAGAAGGTATAGAGGTATCTCTTAGCTACAGTAGACTAGAGAGTCCTGTGTATATTGTGGATTAAATACTAGTCAGTATTGTTGATAAGTTATATGTCACCATTTTCTTTAAATCTATTTTTCATATAAAATCTACTAAAAAAAGCCTTTAGAAGTCCATGCCTCACTAATAAACGTGTCGGTGTGGCTTCTAAAGACCAATTTGGTGTAGTAACATTTCCTTTGTGTGTGCATGTGGTCCAGTGTAGGGCGGCAGAGGGTTCCTTGGTCTCTCTCTGATGTTGATAATTCCAGGACACTACCCCATGAAGAGCCTACAGTACTTAGACCAAGGTGGAAGCACTGCGTGATACTGTATACAAGGTAAAGAGTCCATTCACAGACAGGACAGACAAAGACTAGTACACACACCCTAGCCGAGGAAAGGGGGTATTACACACAAAACCGCATTCAGATTGAAACACTTGGGAATTTAAAAGCACAATATATATTTTTCTTTCAGGATGTGCACCCTGCTTTGTCTCCACTTAATAGTTCAGATATCTTTGCTATATATTCTATAATATAATATTACAACCAGTAGCTCAGATTTTCTGAGCACATAATTGCAACAAACCTCCTACCCACATACTATCACTCTAATATGGCAGCTGAGAACAGGGGGAGGGGGGCTGTATATAGAAACCATTGATCCAAAACTTGCAAGATCCGTCATTTTACAGGAAATTACGCTTTGCCTCCATTTTGGATCCGAATTTGGCACGCAAAGCCAAGCCTTGACTCGGTTTGAATCGGAACATCAGAATTTAAATCTGACAGATCATCATCATCACCATTTATTTATATAGCGCCACTGATTCCGCAGCGCTGTACAGAGAACTCATTCACATCAGTCCCTGCCCCATTGGAGCTTACAGTTTAAATTCCCTACTATAGACACACACTCACACACAGACAGACAGAGAGACAGAGAGAGACAGACTAGGGTCAATTTTGATAACAGCCAATTAACCTACTAGTATATTTTTGGAGTGTGGGAGGAAACCGGAGCACCTGGAGGAAACCCACGCAAACACAGGGAGAACATACAAACTCCTCACAGATAAGGCCATGGTCGGGAATTGAACTCATGACCCCAGTGCTGTGAGGCAGAAGTGCTGACCACTGAGCCACCGTGCTGCACTACAGATGTCTCAGAATCCTAACCACTCATCTCCAGTAATTACAGATATCTATACATCAATTCATACATAATTATGCATATCACTGCTAACATATTATTAGATACCAGATAACTACCAGACCAATTTACTTTGGGGCACATTAAAACCAGTGGAAAGGGGACAAGTTAATGTTTTTGTAATTCAATATAAAAAAGATCTTATACCATTTCTCCATGTCCCACACACAGAACTTATTCAAGGATACACCGACCGACTTACCTCATATAGCTCAGAGAATAAACATGGCTATAGAGATATTATACACAGAAATTACCCATTTCTGCTATCCTTACATAGGAGGCAGCACATAAAAGCACACGTTACCACCACAGGTATAGAAGGACTTAGTAATAATTGTACATACCCACATCAAAATGATCAAACAATTGGTATCTAGCCTACATCGATAAATGATCTTTACCATATTACATAGACATTATCCCCCCGGAGGTTAATTTCACACTAATTGCTATAAATATCAGAGCTTTTATATTGTGCCATTGCCCAATAATCCAGGAATTTTGGAAAGTCATATATATATATATATATATATATCTACATTACCTTCACACTTTCACCACTGACCGTGAACAGTCACACAGCAGAAATAGACAGGTATTGAATTACTTTCACTCATAGTGGCAGCAAAATTCACAAAACAGAAATTCTTCCTCATTGAATTTTACTAGGCACGCCTCTACTGGGGATAGTAACTAACAGGTTAATAAGAGGGAAACGTAACACAACACCAAGCAAATTGTCAGATAAATTATCCAGTGCAGGTTATAGAGATCGCAGTGTACCTGTAAGGGGTGCTAAGAGAGAAGGCCACACAGACTACAGTCCCCTCCCCTACACCACAATGACTCACCCGATCCTGAGGGAACACGATGGAGCACACCGCTCTGCCCGCGACCTGTTCTAGCCGAGGATCAATTCTATGTCCTCTCTCTGGCATGACCTTCCGCACTGAGGTCTGGTGGTGAAACCAGAAGTGAGGATCTGCTTGCACCAGGTGACAATATGTCTGAGACCACGACAAAGGGGCAAAGACACTCACTCTACCCCACCTGCCGACACCTTGTTTTACTCTGGGCCAGAAACCGGCGCTACAAATACTTGGTACTAGAAACAGTTCCGCCAAAGTACTCTACTCTCTAATAGGCGAGGACCCACTCAGAAGTAGGGAAACCTAGTAGCTATACTCACCGAGTTGCTCCCACTTCCGACTCCTGTTCACACGTCACCTGCAACGAAAACACACAGCCTCCCACCTACACTAACCGTGGGACTATAGTGTATCACTCACAAGATGCTACTAGCAAAACAACAGGCGCCCTGATCCTACAAGAACAAATGACCAGTCAGCGCAACTCCGCTACCAGCTGTATGTGGTGTACTGCCTAAGTCCCCCGCCCTCTTTCTGGGAAAGCACCAGCTGGTTCTTACCCTCTACTCCGAGATATAGGCTAAACCCAAATCCCAGGACTTACGAAGGAGACTGTCTCCTAGGGGCACTTACACAGTACCAAGGACCAGTTGCAGATGCTGGACCGGGCCCCACTGGAGCAATGCTGTGGCAGTTCTGATTCAACTCAGTAGGAAGCTCATTCTGGGCTTTCTTGGTGATGCACCATGTGGACACTGGTGAGCATAGGCCAACTAGGCAGCCTGCTTATTAGGTCTTAGTGTTTATTGAGATAAAGTCAAACACTTTACTCATTGTCTGTGATGTGAAAATCCAGTTATCTGTCATAGAAAGAAACAACAGTAAAGGGTAATGTTCTCAGCTACGTAGTCACAACAAATACTGGGAATAGAGACAATAATGACCCTAATACACTACAAGGAAGAAATTCCTGTAGTGTTGTATTATTTACCCGTTTACGATGAAATTAAACTCTACCTGTGTCATTGTAACTTACTGGTACACTTTATACCTGTCTCCTATATCTATCTATCTATCTATCTGTCTGTCTATCTATATTTATCATATCTATTTATCTATCTATCTATCTATCTATCTATCTGTCTGTCTGTCTATCTATCGATCTATATCATATCTATTTATCTATCTATCTATCTATCTATCTAGCTCATATCTATCTATCTATCTATCTATCTATCTATCTATCTATCTATTTATCTATCTATCTGTCTGTCTGTCTGTCTGTCTGTCTGTCTATCTATCTATCTATCTATCTGTCTGTCTGTCTATCTATCTATCTATATCATATCTATCTGTCTATCTATCTATCTATATCATATCTATCTATCTATCTATCTAGCTCATATCTATCTATCTATCTATCAATCTAGCTCATATCTATCTATCTATCTATCTATCTATCTAGCTCATATTTATCTATCTATCTATCTATCTATCTATCTATATAACTCATATCTATCTATCTATCTAACCATCTATATATCTATCAATCTATCTATCCAACTTATATCTATATATCTAACTCATATCTATCTATCTCATATCAATCTATCTAAATCCTCAATCTACCTATCGATCAATCTATCTATATATCTTCTATCTATCGATCCATCTCATATCTATCTATCTATCTATTTATCTATCTATCTAACTCATATCTATATATCTAACTCATATCTATCTATGTATCTATCTATCCATCTATCTATGTATCTAGCTCATATCTATCTATCTATCTATCTCATATCAATCTATCTATCTATCGATCTATCTATCTATCTATCTATCTATCTATCTATCTATCCATCTATCTATCTAGCTCATATCTATCTATCTATCTATCTGTCTGTCTGTCTGTCTATCTATCTATCTATATATCTAGCTCATATCTATCTATCTATCTATATATTAAACTCATATCTATCTATCTATCTATCTATCTATCTATCTATCTATCTATCTATCCAACTCATATCTATATATCTAACTCATATCTATCTATCTATCTATCTATCTATCTAGCAAGCTCATATCTATCTATATATCTATCTATCTATCTATCTATCTGGCTCATATCTATCTATCTATCCATCTATCTATCAATCTAGCTCATATCTATCTATCTATCTATCTAGCTCATATCTATCTATCTATCTATCTATCTATCTATCGATCTATCTATCTATCTATATATCTATCTATCCAACTTATATATATATATATATATCTAACTCATATCTATCTATCTATCTATCTATCTATCTATCTCATATCAATCTATCTAAATCCTCAATCTACCTATCGATCAATCTATCTATATATCTTCTATCTATCGATCCATCTCATATCTATCTATCTATCTATCTATCTACCTATCTATCTATTTATTTATCTATCTAACTATCTATCTAACTCATATCTATCTATCTAACTCATATCTATCTATCTATTGATCTCATATCTATCTATCTATCTATCTCATATCAATCTATCGATCTATCTATCTATCTATCTATCTATCTATCTATCTATCTCATATTAATCTATCTATCCATCTATCTATCTAGCTCATATCTATCTATCTATCTATCTATCTATCTCTCTATCCATCTATCTATCTATCTAGCTCATATCTATCTATCTATCTATCTATTTATCTATCTAGCTCATATCTATCTATCTATCTATCTAGCTCATATCTATCTATCTATCTATCTATCTATATATCCAACCAACTATCTATCTATCTATCTATCTATCTATCCAACTCATATCTGTATATCTAACTCATATCGATCTATCTATCTATCTATCTATCTATCTATCTATCTATCTATCTATCTATCTATCAATCTAGCTCATATCTATCTATCTATCTATCTATCTATCTAGCTCATATTTATCTATCTATCTATCTATCTATCTATCTATATAACTCATATCTATCTATCTATCTAACCATCTATATATCTATCAATCTATCTATCCAACTTATATCTATATATCTAACTCATATCTATCTATCTCATATCAATCTATCTAAATCCTCAATCTACCTATCGATCAATCTATCTATATATCTTCTATCTATCGATCCATCTCATATCTATCTATCTATCTATTTATCTATCTATCTAACTCATATCTATATATCTAACTCATATCTATCTATGTATCTATCTATCCATCTATCTATGTATCTAGCTCATATCTATCTATCTATCTATCTCATATCAATCTATCTATCTATCTATCTATCTATCTATCTATCCATCTATCTATCTAGCTCATATCTATCTATCTATCTATCTGTCTGTCTGTCTGTCTATCTATCTATCTATATATCTAGCTCATATCTATCTATCTATCTATATATTAAACTCATATCTATCTATCTATCTATCTATCTATCTATCTATCTATCTATCTATCCAACTCATATCTATATATCTAACTCATATCTATCTATCTATCTATCTATCTATCTAGCAAGCTCATATCTATCTATATATCTATCTATCTATCTATCTATCTGGCTCATATCTATCTATCTATCCATCTA